>JAPYYV010011464.1:0-10770 GCA_030522625.1 Copidosoma aretas | reverse complement strand
CTGTTGTTTACGCAGCGTGTCCTCCTTTTCTTACTTCGCGTCGTCCACCTTAACCTGATAATCGTCACAATTTCTCTGCAGTTCAGCCAGTTCAGTTTTCAATTTCACTATTACTTTATTCCGAATTTTCACCACTCTCCTAAAATTTTGTAATTGATGTTCCAGATCCAAGCACTGCTGCCTAGATTCTTCCAGTTGCCGCCTCATTTTCTTCGCTTCTCGTCTTGATGTAATAGCCCGGACGAGCCCCCAAAATGTTACGAACACAAGTAATAAATAAATAAACAAACTTTAAGAGAACGAACGCAACCTTTAATTAACGTGAGTACACACAGGTCGTATCAACTTGAGGTTACAATCTCGACTGACTAATATTTTTTAACAACAACACAACACCTAGCAACGCATAGCAGCACTTTTAAAGTGCGGCAATTCATTCATTCTTCGTTTTTTAAACCGTGCACCCAGCAATATGTAGATTATAACTTTATGCAATGATGTTTTATTTTACTGATAAAAAGCATCTTAAAAATCGATTGCAAAATTAGCAATTTTCAGCACCAGCCTGTGGGATTGGCCGCAGGAAGCCACTACACGCCTAATTTCCGTATGCAGGCCCTGGAGATTTTGAGAGATCGCGCAAAAATAATGATATCTCGGAAATCAATTGACATAAATGGATGATTCTTTTTTAATATGGGGTAGCTTAGAATAGAATTAAGATTAGGCGTACCTACAACTTCAGATAGATAATTGCAGCCGCTTTTAAATTATCATAGATCGTCCTTAACCTCGGGCTATTGTACGAAAAACGTTTACTCCTGCCCTGCCTGAAGCGGCCTTTCGTCTGATTGCTAACTCCGGCAGCCTCACTCCCATGCCATCGTATGTGTGATTGAGCCCATGCTATAGCACAAGCTTCCACCGGATCTACGATCACCCGATCTGAAGGTAAGTAGCTCAGCTACATTATCGGCCGAGCAGTAGTCTCGGCCCTATTCACATGCGTGAAGCCCAAGAATTCGTTGATACAGCTGTGCAATCATCATTAAATACACTCAAAATGCAATCTCCAGAAATATGAGGCGCTTGCTCTCTCCAACGTATCACTTTTTTACACTCATCTCAGACAAGCATGAGCACGTTAGGTTAGACGCGTGGCACCAGTAAATCTATGCCTGGTCCGTCTTATCAATACGCGTATCAAATGATGCTAGTCGCTGGCTTTGTCGACTTAAGTGCTGAAAAGCGATGGCAAGGGTTTCTACGTCATCTCGAAGGACGCTGGCGAGGCGGGCAAGACGGACAGAGTGAGAGAGAAAGAGAGAAAAGGAATATCAGGACGAGATGTATGCGATCGGGTAAAGATTAGCGCAACTCTTATCGACTCTAATCTCCCGTTCTACTCGAGACGCACCCTTCCTGAACGAAATATGATCCTCTCTCTTAGCAGCATACGTAAATGTCTCATCTTCGACGTGATCCTTCTAGTCCTGCTAACTTGAACGCATTTTGTTTTCATTCGGAGCGAAAGATATGCTTCACAGAATCAAGTATCAGCACATTGTGTACAACGCTCGGCACGTGTAACGCGATGCCTAATATTCGTACCATCTGTCTTAAACATCATAATATGCTGGTGTACAGTTTGTATTGGCGGATGTGTAAGCGTGTCAGGAAATGCGAGTCGCTGGCTATACACGTGCTTGCTCTCTTATTACGAAAATTATAAACCGAAAGCGCAGCAGATTCTAACGCTGGCCCACTCTTTTACATACTACCGTGCATATTGATAAAGACTGTTGAATTGTAAGTGGAGCTGGAAATGCCTTAGTTGTTGCATGTCCCTTGACATGTGCAGTCATCTAGTGAATAAACTCTTACCATCAAAGAAACTCTTGTGATCTCTAGAATCCCAGCACAATATGAGCACCAACAAACGTTTTTTAAAAGAATCATATCATTCATTAAGAGAGCTTTATCGCTGTTGCTGAGCAACGATACCAATAGCCATGGAACAAAAAGAGCTGAATGATGAAAAAGTCAATGAGTTGCTATAAATCAGTCAACAAGTGCAGTAATCAAACGCTGCTGCACGGAGAGAACTCTAAAGCAGGAATCGTATACGTGTACATGGTACAACGCTAGCTTAGCTAATTTCATAAACACGTAGCCTGTCTGTCTGCTACAGTGGCTCCGCTTGGGAGCCCACGTAGTATAGTAAATTTACGTACTACATCTACCCCAGCTCCATACTATCGTAGTAATGCACACGACTAAACGCAGCTCGGTTCCCTATACTGCCGTTACCCCTTACTCCATCGTACTGCATTAGCTCTGGCAGCGTACTATTGTAATATAGCCTATGTGAAAAATTATAAGCTATAGCTTGCTGATCTCTTACATAGGTATAATGAGAGTGTATAATATACATGCCTATTTACATACACATGGACTTACGCATTCACAGTATTGTTATTTTTATGTATGTGTAACAATAGCCATCAGATGTAAGGCCTAACTGTAAGAGTTATCAACTTCAATAACTGGTAATCCAAGACTTCGTAAGTAAATCTGTCAATATATATTGTGTTTTTTAACTATATTTTTATTCACTTTAAGAGATTCAAAACTATAAAACAAAAGGTAAATAAAAAATTTGTATCCCGGCCTTCGGCTGTACTACCGAATACGTCTTACTTCTAGAACTTCAAGGTTATAAATCCGATCGCGTTAAAAATTTGTAAATAAATGTTTTTAAGAGCGCTGATTACGAATATTACGGTCCCAAAAATTAGTAATGACCGCTAGTACCTGTTAGTGACCGTAATATACACAATATTAATACGTACCGACATATAGTTCACAGTATTGGTTATTGGGGGTGCAGAGGCAAGGCCTTCGCTGGGGTACAGGGGTCATTTGCGGTACCTAAACGTCATCATACGCACTGGAGACCATCAGATTCGTAATCAGCACACCGTAAAACGTCAGTATACCAATTTTTAGCAAAATCAAAGGTCAAAATCCCTGGTAGGACGTATTCGGAAGTATATTCTAGCCTTCAAACCGTTCAATCTACATAATGTCACTCGTAGAATAGAATCATAAATTATAATGAATCTATAAAATAGTGATTTTATTACAAATTCAAAAAATTTTGTTGTCTTGCTTAGGTCACTAACATTACAAATAAGATAGAAAAATTCAAGGAAATATTTCACAACGAATACTTTATTTATTAAAATGAAAAGTGTTCCATAATTTTTTTCGTCAAACCATTCGTGTATATTTTAATAAAAATCCATTTAATTTGTTATTTTTTTTGTCCTTTCATTGCACTTTTTAAGTGGTAATGTAATTAAATTTACCTGAATAAACATATTTAAATGTGTAGGATTTATAAATATTTTAGTATGGCAATATCATATACACTACAGTCCCTATACATATTATAGTATGGTGAAGTAGGAAGCAAGCTGCGGGATACAGCTTATAAGTTTGCTCTTGGGCCATACCATCATAGTATGCTGCCAGAGCTAATGCAGTATGATGGAGTAGGAAGTAACGGCAGCATAGGTAACCGAGCTGCGTTTGCTCGTGAGCCTTACCACGATGGTATAGAGCTGAAGTGAATGTAGTACGGCGATTTACTGTACTACATTGACTCCCAAGCAGAGCCACTGTAGCATATAGACGGGCTACGTTTGTATGAAGCCAGCTAGGCTAGCGTTGTACGATGCGCACGCATACGGAAAGCTGTTGGTGTATACATCATTAGACAGACAAACTTTATGGCTTTTTTCCGTTTAAGATAATCTAGCAGCGTTTGATTACTGAACTTGTTAACTGATTTACAGCAACTCATTGACTTTTTTATCATGCAGCTCTTTTTGTTCCATGGCTATTGGTATTGTTGCTCAGCAACAGCTATAAAGCTCTCTTAATGGTTGGTATCATTCTTTTAAAAAACGTTTCTTGGTGCTCCTATTGTGCTAGGATTCTAGAGATCACAAGAGTTTCTTTGATGGTAAGAGTTTATTCACTAGATGACTGCACATGTCGAGGGACATGCTACAACTGATGCATTTCCAGCTGCACTTACAATTCAACAGTCTTCATCAATATGCACGGTAGTGTGTAAAAGAGTGGGCCAGCGTTAGAATCTGCTGCGCTTTCGGTTTATAATTTTCGTAATAAGAGAGCAAGCACGTGTATAGCCAGCGACTAGCATTTCCTGACACGCTTACACATCCACCAATATAAACTGTACACCAGTATATTATGATGCATAAGACAGATGGTACGAATATAAGGCATCGCGTTACACGTGCCGAGCGTTGTCACAATGTGCTGATACTTGTTCTGTAAAGCATATCTTCCGCTCCGAATGAAAACAAAATGCGTTCAAGTTAGCAGGCATAGAAGGATCACGTCGAAGATGAGACATTTACGTATGCTGCTAAGAGAGAGGATCATATTTCGTCCAGGAAGGGTGCGTCTCTAGTAGTACGGGGGATTAGAGTCGATAAGAGTTGCGCTAAGCTTTACCTGATCGCATACATCTCGTCCTAATATTCCCTTTCTCTCTTTCTCTCTCACTCTGTCCCTCTTGCCCGCCTCGCCAGCGTCCTTCGCGATGACGTAGAAACCCTTGCCATCGCTTTTCAGCACTTAAGTCGACAAAGCCAGCGACTAGCATTATTTGATACGCGTATTGATAAGACGGACCAGGCATAGATTTACTGGTGCCACGCGTTTAACCTAACGTGCTCATGCTTGTCTGAGATGAGTGTAAAAAAGTGATACGTTTGAGAGAGCAAGCGCCTCATATTTCTGGAGATTGCATTTTGAGTGTATTTAATGATGATTGTACAGCTGTATCAACGAATTCTTGGGCTTCACGCATGTGAATAGGGCCGAGACTACTGCTCGGCCGATAATGTAGCTGAGCTACTTACGTTCAGATCGAGTGATCGTGGATCCGGTGGGAACTTGTGCTATAGCATGGGCTCAATCACACATACGATGGCATGGGAGTGAGGCTGCCGGAGTTAGCAATCAGACGTAAGGCCGCTTCAGGCAGGGCAGAAGTAAGCGTTTACTCGTATAATAGCACGAGGTTAAGGACGATCTATAATACTGCTTGTTGATAACGTCGATCGGGTAAGGTTGAGCCGGTACAGTAGGGATCGTGGCTAATTCGTCACTAGTAAAGCAAACGTGAGTAGGAGCTTGTGCTGTAGTACTAGGATGCCTGGCTGCCCGGTAGGGAAAATCTGGCTAATCTGACACTAGTAGGGCTGCTGTAAAACTGGCCTCAAACAGGCCTAGCTATGCTATTTAACAGTTTCAATATTTCGTGCTTTTCTTGACCATACATTGCAGAGGTAGCATTACACCCACCAAAAGCATGTAGAAATAGAACTCAATGATATAATTAAGGGTGCTTGAAGGCAGATAAGTGGTACGGTATACTATTTCGCTGTGCCCCTGCAATACGTTAACAAATAAATGTTTTTCCCAAGGCCTGTCTGACATATCATCGCAATAAAATTTTTGTTCTCCCTGACAGCGATAACATTGTTTCATGATGTTGTTAATTGTTAAGCAGTACTGACCATAAGCTCATCGCCATCTTTTTCTGCATTTTCTTAAGAAATATTGTCAGCTGCAAGTTTTTTAGCAAGCACTGCTATCAGTCAAGATTTGTTTTTTCATTAGACAGAAATTTTTCTTGTACGAATACAATTTTTGTTGAACTGTCAAACTGTACCTCGCGGTAAACATTTTGGTTTTTACGTCTACTGCGCTTGCATACTTAAGTATCGTAACGTGAATTTTGTGTATAACTGTCGAACACAACCCAAACATTGGCGTGAAACTCATTCCATAAATAATTAACATATTTTTTACAAATATTTTTGATAGTTTTATTACATTCCACACAACATGTTGCAATAACCATTCCCCATCCACTACGTACACAGCATCAGTTACTTGTATAATGCTTTCACTAAAATATTCGTAAAAATCGGATTACTTAGTTTTTCGCATACGCTAAAGAAAGAAAGTGGGATTGGGGACAGTTCATATTGCAAATACTTTTCCATATCGCGCAAACGGGTCATGCTCATGAAAAAAATTTAATTAATAACTCCAGATCGTAGTCATCCCGGTTGATTCAAGCATTTGTTCTGTCAATATGCTGAACATAACTTTTCTCAGTGACCGCGCAAAACTTTTCCATTCCTAACAAATTTCAATCATAACTATTATTGTTATAATCCATTTTGCCATAACGGATGGAGTTGAACGATTTGAGTGTGTTAACCCCTCCACAAGGTGTACGGCTCGCATCAAATACTGCTTAATGGTACTGTCCGGTGATTCACCCGGTCGTAAGTTATAACTGCGCTGAATAGTCAGATGGCCTAAGCTAGTAAATTTCTCCTATTTAAATGGGTACATGATACATTCCAGATTTTTCATGTCCTGCAGATATAGATGGGCTGATTTTACGTACAGAGTATGACTAGAGGCGTTAAAATACAGCAGCTTGCGTTGTAAACTATCGATATACAAGCGCTAATTGCCCGTTCTTTCTGCTTGTGTAAACTGCTTCAGAATTTTGACATGATGAAGATACTAGACCTAACAATTCCACGGTCGGGTCATTTGATTTTAAATCGTTAATTTTATCGGTAAAATTTTTTTCAAACCATTGAACTGTGAGCTAAGCAATAATCATTCAAAATATTCCTCATAAACATTCTCCATTATTTCCATGATATCTTCCTGCTCAGAATCAGTAATGCTCAACTCGTCTAGTATTAGCCTCGATAAAGCCATTTCTGCAAGCAGGTGTCATCCTACCGACCATGAATATTCGTGATCATTCAATACATTATCTACTGATCCTGTCGTAAATATTGTTGAGAAACACTCTTTAATGCCTGATCCAGCCATTATAAACCCTATGCTCCCCAATAAACTCATAATAGAACGAGAACCACGGGTGCAAAATACAACGGAATTTTATTTCTCCTTGTTCTCGGTGTTTTTGACCCATATCAAAATTTCTCGAGCTTTTTGATACAATGGTTGGTCAAAGGTCACAAACGTGAGACGCTGGCTATTGCTTTTGCATTTTTGTCTGCTTCTAAGAGCACCGTAAATAATATGTCATACTTAGAGGATCGGGCATTGACGAATAGAAGTGCGATAACTTTTGAAACATCATACTTTCGCTGTGGCGTGCATTTATCCATAAACCCGTTCCGGCAGCAGTTTATACTCGCAAAATTTTTTGTTATAAAAAAAGCAAATTTCTAAAGGTTCAAATTCAAGGTTGTAAGAAATCAGATTTTTCACTCGTAGGTCGACTACATTTCGTCATGCAGATTATGTGTGCTGCTTCTAGAGAAATGCTTCAAGGAATAGAATCCGAACGTTCCCGTACGTTTTGCAGACATATTTTTTGGGAGATGATCTACAGTATCTGTCAACGGTGTTACTGTGGATGAGGTTACACACATTACTTCGCCCATACTGTGGAATGTGTTACACCCGTCACTTGTGCGTGTCGAATGATCGGCGTTATCAAAAATGAATCCTGTTTCGTGCCTTAATAGCAATATCTTTACAGATGAAAAATAAGGGATGATTGAAATAGCTCAGTTTTTTTACATGATGTGCACAATCCCAGGGGCCGTACCATATAACTTTTTTCCACCTTCTTAGCCTATGTTATATCATAGGACGGAAAGTTATATGGTACGGACCCTGGTGCGACAGAAAATTAATCAGTGCTTTGGAGGCATGTCTTGTACCCACTAACGTAGCTCAGCCTAGAAGAACGGGTGGAACAAATGAACGTAGTCTAATAGCAGATATCAAACAGTGGGTCAACGTATAGCAACATTTTGCCACTTGTTACCTACCCTTTCCTCTCCTTTTATTAGAAAATTATTTGGGGCTGAATATTTATCCGTATTGTAGTACTCTGACCGTATGTCTTGTGCAATTAAATCCACCGCCATCTTAACCACTTTATGACGCTCTTGATCTTAGTTCTTCTCAGCTTGGGTAGTATATTAACTCTCGCCTAAAAAGGCTCAACACATGTATCAAAGTACCTTAAAAACGGATGAAATAAAAATCTATGACTAATAAGTATGCATTCCACCACTGTGCAAAATTTTGGCGTAGGTTGCTGCGGAAAATTTTTAGTAAAACACGTTACAAGTGAGCGTCTTATACATAGGCTCTTATGAAGACTGGCACTGTATTTACCGGTTAGCACATCATAACATTCTTAAATTACCTTTATTATTAACAAAAAACTAGTGACACATAGATATTATAACGTTCCTTCAATGAAACATAAGAAAGATGTAGGTTGCTGCAGATTTTATTTAGATATTTCCATCTGAGGTATCGACACAATAGGAAAAGTAAAGGTTATTAGGTTAGAGTGTCGACTGAAAAACGCGTGCTGTATACATGGCTATGGTTATATATAGTTCTATATACATTGTTGACTGTATATAGTGTGTTAAGCCTCCTTAATACCTTATTACAACCATCCGCGAAACATAAAATTACGTCATCGTTAAGGTCATACGTAATCAAATCGTCGCTAAAATTTTTTTCTAATTGGTCAGCAACAAACCGAATAAGCGATTTTCTCGGGACGTCGCACTATGCTAGAAAACTCACATTAATTTTGGCTTGCAGTGATAAGATTCTGAATTCCACAGTCTTCTACAGTACAAGATGCCAATGATGCCCAACTGTGGTCGCGTATAACGCACACCTCGTCACCATCTTCTATACCAGAACGGCATTCTGCAAAATTATTATTAATTATCCTTTCAAATTAATGTCAACGTTCATGTTTTTTAATAAATGGAGTATGTTCAGTTGCGTAACATTTAAGCACAATGCGAATAATTTTTTTGTTTTAGAAATATGTCAAATTGATTAAAACTACACAATCATAAATAATTCGAAAACTTAAAATCAATTATTTCCAATAAATTTACTACTTGTTTTAAAATATTATTTGAAATATGTATGTTGGAAATAATTAATAAAAAGAAAAAAAAAAATTTAAAGTGGAAATAGTCATGTAGCACGAGATCGAGGCTGCCACTGCAGTATGAAAACAGGCATATACATACAGTGCGCGCTAAGTCCAAACAGAAAAAAAAGATGGATTATAGTGGAGTCACCGATCGTTATTCTAACGCAAGGTAACCCCAAAAATACGCTTATACGTAAGTGAAGTATGTATTTTCCATCGATTACTATTTATAAAAGTAATACTCCGACACTAATTATCTATAATAAATCCATCGAATGAGTTTACTACACTTTGTATTTGATATAATTATTAAAAAGCGTAAATAAATGATGTTTGTAAGATACGATCGCCACATGTTTTAACTTAAAGTTTACTGATATAATTTTATTTGCACTTTTTAGTCACAAAATAAACTTCCTTTACGGAGATAAATACTATACAAAGTGGAATGAAAACACAACTGTGTATCTTGTGCAATGGTCGAGAGGCGTCTGCTGAAAGGCAGACGCAATTTGATTCGTGATGGTCTGAACTGGTTTATTCTCTATGATGTAGAAATGTGCGGTGTGCAATAAGAAAAGTTCAAAAAATGCTAACACATTTGTTCAAAACCTGTTTGTCATAATTTCATGACAAAATTTCCATACAGAGTGATTGTTTTATAAATAAACAAACTTATTTCGATACACTTGTGGTGCAGTAAAGCATGTTCAGCTCAGTAAGCCATTAAAATATGAAAAAAGTTGGTTTTTATTGATTATTGTAAAAATTATCGTCCCCTTTATTATTAATAATTATCAATACTAAACTTTAAAATACTAAACAATTTATTATTAAAAGCTTAAATATTAAAATGCAACAGCAAAAAGAGGCGAAAACGGCACTCCAACAAGTGTTTAATTAATATTAACAATTTAAAAGTGGCTGCAATTATCTATCTGAAGTTGTAGGTACGCCCAATCTTAATTCTATTTTGAGCTACCCCATATTAAAAAAAGAATCATTCATTTATGACAATTGATTTCCGAGATATCATTATTTTTGCGCGATCACTCAAAATCTCCAGGGCCTGCATACGGAAATTAGGCGTGTAGTGGCTTCCTGCGGCCAATCCCACAGGCTGGAGCTGAAAAATGCAAATTTTGCAATCAATTTTTAAGGTGCTTCTTATCAGTAAAACAAAACATCATTGCGTAAAGTTATAAACTACATATTGCTGGGTACCCGGTTTAAAAGCCGAAGAATGTATGAATTGCCGCGCTTCAAAAGTGCTGCTATGCGTTGCTAGGTGTTGTGTTGTTGTTAAAAAATATTAGTCAGTCAAGATTGTAACCTCAAGTTGATGCGACCTGTGTGTACTCACATTAATTAAAGGTTGCGTTAATTCTCTTAAAGTTGGTTTATCTATTTATTACTTGTGTTCGTAACATTTTGGGGGCTTGTCCGGGATATTACATCAAGACGAGAAGCGAAGACAATGAGGCGGCAACTGGAAGAATCTAGGCAGCAGTACTTGGATCTTGAACATCAATTAAAAAATTTCAGGAGATTAGAAAACTCGGAATGAAGTAACAGTGAAATTAAAAACTGAACTGGCTGAACTGCAGAGAAATTGTGACGATTATCAGGTTAAGGTGGACGACGCGAAGTAAGAAAAGGAGGACACGCTGCGTAAACAACAG
>JAPYYV010011463.1:2126-14142 GCA_030522625.1 Copidosoma aretas | reverse complement strand
GGTTTTTCTATGGGAGAAAAACTTACAACTAATCGGTGTATTGCCTGAGTCCTGACCAGGTGTTTACGTATAAACACCAGGACTAACTCCTGCACACCTCCCGCTCACGTTGCTAAAGCGTAAGAGAAACAGTTAATCGACCAGAAAAATCAGCAGAGAAGGGGAACGGCGAGACTCGAACGGCCACCTATATCCAAGTACTAGCCGCGCCAAACGCTGCTTAATTTCTCTGACCGGTAAAACTGCAACTCCACCGCTGCACCACCGCGTCGGCCGAACAGTGCCTACTTGCTTTTAAGAAAGTTGAATATTTAACGTAATGAGAAGAGGAAAGGCGTCGCACCGACGCGAACAAATGAGCCAAGAAATTAATTGATCGATATTGCTGACTAACTCATCATGAAAGCGATACCGAGAAATTTATATGTTTATACTTGGATATACTTATTGGCTAAGTGAATACGCTCAATACGCTACTATTTTTTTATATTTACTTCTGATTACGATACTCGGATTTTCAAACCACGATAAAAAATTATTTATATCGTTGAATCGGTAGTATTTGGATTTAATTCAGCACAGTTGATGCTGTAGCTACACCAAAAAATATTGGCATTAAAGTCGTTGTAATATCGAAAATATGAGATTGTACATATAGTTCCAATAAGGCATCAAATAATGTGGTTTTACCCTGACCTTTAGCTGCGAGCAAAAATTTTCTGTACTACAGTAGAGATAGGCGTGCTCATAATAAGTGCCGTCAAAAGGGACACTCGCACGACAGCACATTCAAATATGTTGAAAAAACAAGTATTTTAAACGCAAATTATTTAACCCCCAATGAACTTGCAACCCAAGTGATTTAACTTCCTTCTCTTGCAATCCAAGCTGCAACTACACTACGAGCTGTATTTATTGATAATTCAATAAAAGTAATTATAAATCATTTAATAATGAAAAATATGACATAAACTTCGTTTTCGTTTTATTCTTTTTCTCTGATTATTTAAGGTGATGATAAAGAACGAACTAAAAATTACTAATCTTTGAAAAAAAAAGAAAAAAAGAAAAAAATTGGAAATTGTATTTTGCCAAAGGTGGTGATATCCCCATAAGAATTAAGTATCTTTCAACAAAAATAAAAGCTCAGGTAAGTTTGATGTGTTAAGATTCGTGATTTTCAATGATCCTTGATACCTTTATACAGTGGCAATAAATTTCATTATTTCAAATACATCGTCAGACTAATCAAAATCTACAAAAGTCAAGTTTTGTTTTCCTTTTGGCGCAGAATCGATCGCAGAATACTATCATTCCAGATATTGCTCGTACAATAACAAAATCAAGCTAAGTTACTTTTACTCTTAATTTAAAGTATGGGCAAACATCACTACAAATACATCATGATTTTTTGTGTATACTTATGCCACAAATACAACCGACATATCGATATTAATGAGCGCAATTATACGATCATATTTGATTTAATACATGTTGAACCGATAGTTTAAATCAAGAGTAAAAATAACTTAGTTTGATTTTGTTATTGAACGAGAAATATACAAAATCATAACAGTATTCCGCGCCAAAAGGGAAACAAAACTTGACTTTTTGTAGATTTTGATTTCATTACTTTACAAGTCTGACAATGTATTTGAAATAATGAAATTTATTGCCGCTGTATAAAGGTATCAGGGATTATTAAAAATTATGAATCTTAACACATGAAATGAAACTTACCGGACCTTTAATTGTTGATAAAAGATCATTTTTATGGTATAATGATACACACGCCATATGATACTTAATTACTGTGTATACGTAATATGTACGTCGTGTCCCAAGTATACGGCGATATTTCTGACATGCCCATTTGTGAAATAAAATATTTGAAAAAAACAGCTGAAAAAATAAAGTCGTAGAGATAAAATAATGAACGAATAAAGAATCTGCTTTGCTGATCGATATCAGACACATCGAATTGTTTTTATTTTGTCATATCATATTATGTTGATCACGGCAATCGTTATTGTTGTACTGAAAACAGTTGAACGTTGCCCGCGCGTCTACTTGAAAGATTATGTTGCTGAGGCATTTGACTGTCTTCTATTTTTTTCATTCTACCGAAACTTTTTAAAAATCTTTTCTTCCATCTAAGAAGTTTTCATCCATATAGATGGCTCAGAGAAACAAAAAGTCATTTATAAATTTCTGGATTGTTTTTTTTTTTCTGACTTGGGATAAAAATTTAAAGAGCTTCGTCTTCAAAAACAAAATAGCTGTGGTGACGCTACGATAACAGGTAGTCAAATTGAGTTTAAAAAAAATGACATTCCCGGTACAGAGCTCTACAGTAAATCGGAGGAAATTTGAGAATGCACAAAACTCACATTAATCTTATCGAGATCAACGATCGAATAATGCGTCGTACCCTTATGAAAAAAAAAATAATAATAAATGGAGGCTATAATAATCAAACTAAGCCTAACATTAAAATGTTTCCCGACGGAGCAGCAGGCGCGCTGACCAAGGAGATACTCAAGGACCTGCGGAAAAAGTTCTACAGCGATAGGAGCAACATCCAGGCGCAGAACACGTGCAGCCGCCTCGACCCGCTCGAAGCGTGCATCAACCGTCAGACGATCGAGCGCACGAACCACGTGTTCCAGCACAAGGTCGAGTCAGAGGTAAAGCCGGTGACCAATCAGAAGAGCAGCGGCCGCTGCTGGGTCTTCGCTGTCCTCAACAGCATTCGCGTGCCCTTCGTCAAGCAGTACAACCTCGAGGAGTTCGAGTTCAGTCAGAACTACCTCTTCTTCTGGGACAAGGTATTATTATTTTATTTCAATCGTCAGTTCCCATATAATTATTCTCTATTCACTTTTATTTTCCTTCGAAGCCAAGATCTCGGAGGATTGTCAATTTTTTCGAAGATTTTTCCTTATTTATTAACTGATACGATATCTGCAGCCAATCAAAAATGTGCAATTATTAGATTTAAATGTAGATAGTTTGGCTCTTCAACCAACTACTTGGATTGTCGAAAAATTTCATTTACAAAAATTTGGAGGAATACTAATTTACCCTACGAATGTCACAGTGCTTATACATGATGTGTTCCGAAACATAAACATTTTTTTGTCAACTCCTAGATCTTATCGTGCAAAAATCTATGCTGCAAGGATTATCTATAATATTATGATGGGTATGAAATCATTTAGATCGAGCGGAGCAACTGCTTCCTCCACAACATCGTCAACACGGCGAAGCGAGGTGATAAGCTTGACAGCCGGGTGGTGCAGTTCCTGCTCTCGGATCCCATACCCGATGGCGGCCAATGGGACATGATCGTCAACCTGGTCAACCGGTACGGCCTCATGCCCAAGGCCTGCTTCCCCGAGTCATTTTGCAGCGAGATGTCGGTCAGGATGAACGCGATGTTGACGAGCAAGCTCCGCGAGTACGCCAAAGTTCTGCGCAGCCTCGTCCAAGACAAGGCCTCCGACGATAAGGTATGTACTACATGACACAATACCGAATTCGAGTAGCCCTGATAAACGCATAAAAAGATGATGATGATGATGATGATGATCAAAAACTTTGTTCGACAGATCCAGAAAACCATCCTGGACCAGATGGCGGTGATCTATCGGATAATCAGCATCTGCCTGGGTGTACCGCCCGAGAGCTTTACCTGGGAATACTACGACAAGTCGAAGGCGTACCACAGCGTGGGCCCGGTGACCGGGCTCGAGTTCTACGAGAAATACGTCAAGCCGTACTTCAACATTGACGACAAGGCCTGCCTGACTACGGATCCGCGCGAGTCTCATCCCTACGGCAAGCTCTACACGGTTGACTGTCTGAACAACATGGTTGGCGGCAGGATGACCATATACAACAACCAGCCGGTCGAGCTGCTGCTCAAGCTCTGCGCCAAGAGCATCAGGGCCAACGAGCCCGTCTGGTTCGGCTGCGAGGTATCCAAGCGCTTCTCCGCCAAGGTCGGCATCCAGGACCTCGAGGTCCACAACTACGAGAGCGTCTTCGGCACCAATTTCCAGGTCGGCATGGACAAGGCTGACCGGCTCCTGTACGGCGAGTCCTCCATGACTCACGCCATGGTCTTCACTGGAGTCTCCTTCGACGTTAGTGCAGTTTTTTTTATACTATTTTACATCTCTCTATCTCTTTCTGTTTTCTGTTCTGAATTCTTACAGAGGATGTAAAATCTTTGGAGATGTCGAAAGCTTCGTCTGGTTTTGGCACACTCTTGTAATATATGCAATGATTTTTGTAACTTACAGGAAAAGGACAACCCAGTTAAATTTAGGGTGGAAAATTCGTGGGGCGAGGATCGTGGCGGAGACAAGGGCTACCTCGTGATGACGCGGGACTGGTTCCATGAATTCGTCTTTGAGGCAGTGATCGACAAGAAGCACGTGCCCCAGGAAGTATTAGATGTCTACAAACAGGAGCCCACTGTCCTGCCTGCCTGGGATCCAATGGGCACACTGGCTCAGTGATAGATCAATTAACTTTTGCATTTTTATCTCTTTTGAAATTTTGTAACTGCAAATGATAAGAGTAACAGGAAACTAATCATGCAAGGAAGAACGATTCAGCCGATCCAAACGTGGCAGGAGTGAATTATTTTTAGCTCATTTTCACATGTAATTTTGGTACTTAACTATACTGTAAAAGGCCATATTTTTGTTATTTCGATGAATGTAACATTTTTTTAAAGCAAAATTAAGAGTTGACTTTTGTTGAACCGCTGAACATTGTCAATTCAAATACTGATGTTGTGATGGATGAACGAGGTGTATGTGGTTAATCTAAAATGTGAGTCAAGTGTGAAGACAAGTAATCATGGTGCATTTCTTTTTTTTATAAGTTATTAAATATAATATGTAATGTAAACAAAATGCATGAACTCCAAGGTAATATTGATTTCAAAAAATATTGTGAAATCTCCATATTGCAAATAAAAAGACTATACTTTGAGAAAATATAATTAATTTATTTACAAACATAATCTGCAACCATCTACTGCACAATCGCTTTCGCATTTTTAGAATCCGTATAAAATTACTCGACTATTTAATACCTTGTTTTCTCTGATGATAACTGTACCTTAGTTTTGCCCAAACACCTTGACACATTCTTTGCAGCCTCACATCTTTATCGCTAACAGCAAATATGAAAATTTTCGTCACCATGTTTCTGGCAGTTTTTAAATAACCTTGTTGGAGCAGACTCAAAGCTGCATAGAGCTCGCAGCGAGCAAGTAACTGAGGGTCACCCAATCTCATGGCTAATTTGAATTGTTTCACAGATATTTTCCCTGCTAATTTAGCCTGTTGAATAAATAACTTTATGACATTAACATTTCAAGATGCTGAATAATTTTTCAACTTACACAATGATCAAATTTATCACCAAGAGATGAAAAAGCTCCTCCCAACGTTGACAACCATGACATTGCATGGTCGATTTCTTCTCGCTCTCTGGCCATTCGAGTTAATCTTTCATTCCTAATTTAAATATGTACAGATATTAGAACAGATACTTTCGTCTGAAAACACAAAAACTATATGTATTAGATGCATACTAACCAGCCATAATCTATGAATTGATAGCATGGAGTTCTTAATTTTATTAGTATCACAGGGTTAACTAAATCCAGATTTCTGCAATTCTTTTCCAAAAAATGTGCAAGTTTGACTGCTGCTGATTTTCTATAAAAGCTTGAGCGTCTCATTGTATACACATAAGCAGAAATTAAATATGCATTTAATCCTTGTTTGTTCAACTGTAACGGTAGAACATTTTTTTCATGCACGCAATCACAAGTAGTGATTGCGTTTTCATATTCTACTTTTTTAACAACATTAACATTGTTGAACTGGCACAGTAAATCACATGAAACAATAACGTTATCGTATATAGATTGTTTCCGATAAATAATTACTCTAAACTGATACTTCATATTAAATTTACTAAGCATTCATATTTATTCACAATATTTGAAAGGTTAGATTGAGCTTTAATAATCTTGTACAAAACACATCGGTTTGTGTACAAATACACTGTTATAAAATTTTCGATTGCACTAAACACTCAACTTTATTTTTATCATACAAAATTATATAAACAAACTCAAATAAGCGTGGAAGTGAATGTGCTTGTTACTGGTCCCTCTATTCACGGTCACTGATCGTTGTACTTGTACCCTACATCACGCATTGAGCAGACTACACCTGATCAGCTGCAGCGACAGCCATGTTGTTGTCATTATCTACTTTTACCTGGTTAACCTAATAAATTAAAATCTCTTGACTGGTATTTTTTGACAGAAAATGATGGATAATATTCTTTCAGAAAAAAATTATCTTCATTTCAAATTTATTTTCAATAACAATGTTTTGATCAATGACCACACTATGACAACTGGAATAACATGAATGAAGAATGAAAAGGAAACATGCGATAAACGTAAAAAATTGTATTTGCAATTTAGAAACATTTTATTTACAAGTAATATATAAATTACACATAATTTCTATTATAAAAGAGTGATACATTTATACTTTGAACGTACGTTTCGACTGTAATACCTGGTTCAATGCATTCGTTATAAACCAGTTCAACATTTAAGAACAATTGAACTGGGAAGTATTCCACAGATTAAGAAAACTTTGTGAGCTAGTTTTTAACAAAGAATACATTTTATTTGTAAGGAATTTAAAAATTTAACAAAGATTCTTGAGAATCTGTTATGAGCTAACTTTAACTTTAAAATTACAGAATTATGCATGTTAGTTTAAGATTAGCTACCTTCAGCATAAATTTAAGGGAATCGGAGATTAATTCTAAAATTTTATGGTTAATCAAGCAGAGATTCGTCAGAATCATGTTTGAGCTAATATTAACTTTGAATGTTTCTTCAAAATTAAGAATTTAATTTAAGAATTTAAAATTTAGCAGAGATTCTATGGAATCTTAAGTGAGCTAGATTTTAATAATGATTTAAATATTTTAGCAGCAAAGGTTCAGAAGAACCTTTTGTGAGCTAGATTTCCAATGAATTTGACACCACATCCGCGTCTTCGCTCAGCTGCTGCAGCTGGATCGCAGCAGCAGGCTCAAATTATCAACGGTTTTCAGAGATCCTGTTCTAATCAGACTCGTCAACAGCGTTTTAGTTGTGTAAATGTACATAGATATACAGTACAGCACAGGAGACCCAGACCCAACGATCATACACACACCAGCCCCCTTGTAGAGTTGATCCTGAGACGAGGCTCCCGATAAAAAAAAAAACAAAAAAAAAAAAAAAAAAAAAAAAGTGAAATCATGAAAAAAGTATGTGTTCAGACTCTAATTTATACAATATCTAAATACGGAGAAAGACACGTGTAAAAAAAATATTGTCAACGTTGTTGAGGATTTGAATAATTCAAATTATTATAAGCTATAAACTTCCTTTACAAAAACTTCCAACGTTATTCTACAATAATTATTTAAAATTGAACATAAATGTTAAAAAAGTAAACTTTTCGGTACAGAGAGGTCTCGTAAATTCAAGTTGAATTAATTAAATAATTCCAGCAAGAATAAATTTTAAATGAATTTTAAGAATTTAAATTAAAAATTTAAAGTAAAAAACCTTTTGGTTTTGTCGAAACGTGCGAATAAAATATAAAATACTTCAGAAAAACTAGCCTCATTTTAAACAATTGTTTGAGGACTTGAACTTGAATTGTATGCCAGGTACTCAAGTCGAAACGTTCGTTCACAGTATAATCAAATTTACAAATTGTGCTGTTGGCCAGGAATGACCTTCAGATGTGATTAAATAATAAAATTTCGATCATAAGTCGAAAAAAACGAAATGTACTGAATTTAGTTTACAAGACGTAATAAACTCAATTATAATGAACTTGATCACTATAATCAAAGAATTAGACTCGTCGTCTAAAGATTTTAAGAGTCAAGTTGATTCCTTCGCCTCAACCGGAGTGAGAAGAAACCCGAAGATACGTTGGATGAAATACGTGCTCGATCATTAAAGCAGTATTCGAAGATTTATCTGTAAAATAAAAATTTTTGTTTTAAGACATCGATAAAACAAGTGTAAATTGTAATTGTTATGCCATGATTACTTGTGCCAAAAAGTTAAATCATTTACATGGACTTGCTCAATTACAGCTAACTTTACTAAAATTCATCACAATACACATCAAGACCAAGAAAACCTTACTAATCTAAGAAATGTTCACGTTAATTGGAAAAATTTTTACTTTTTAGCACAGGTAGCAGTGCAGCAAAATATTTAATTCAAATCCAAGTTATTTTTTAGCATTACTATTTGATGTCAAATAAGTCTTCATTGATCACTATTCATTGAGCATTTGTTTTATTAATTTCAAGTAGAATTAAATATTGTCCATTATCAAAATCATTGATTTTTAGAAAGTGTTTCCTTTGTAAAATGGATTACACATTCAAGGCTAAGGTCACATGGAGCAACGAATGCCATAAGACTGTGTGAGAGCGAGAGAGAGGTCTATTCGTCGAGAGATCACCCTCGCTCTCATCGAGCCTTATGGCATTTGTCAATCATCATTTGTACGTTCGTCTCTCGTGTGTCTTCAGCCTTATAGGATACAATGATGTGTGATCAGTAATCTTATGCATAACCGCTGCTATTAGGCTTTTCGTGGATTGTTCTGATTAGTTGTCTTACGCATTATCTATTCTATCCACCTTTTGGTAAATTTGCGTTTTATAAACCATTAGTAATTGTTATTCACTTACAATTTTTTTTCTTTGCCAGGCGACAATCCAAATTTGAAGGATACAGTTCATGATGAAATCCAGGAGCAAAGTAAGGATCGTGAAAATGTCATGTCATGAATGACATCTAACCGCATGTTGAAGTCCAAGCTGCTGTTGAAGGTAAAAACGTTTTCGTTACTTAAGGTGGCTCATCACCCCTGTTATTGCACATATTTTGAATATTATATCATAAAAGTTTATTTAAAGTTTTGAAAAGTGTCACTTAACCTAACAATAATATAGCTAGTGCCAAGTATGATGCGATTTTTTTCGTAAAAAAATTGTTCACAGCTCAAAAAAAAATTCAATAAATTACCTTAATCTTTTTGAGATCATTCTTTTAAAAACAATTTTTTCCTCTGTAGAAATGGATTACATATTATTCAATACAAATAAATAAAGCACAACCTTACTTTTTTTAACGCGTGGAAAAGTATGACACAATGTTGTACTAAAATACGATTGATACACAAGAAAACATTTTCTCATTGCTTGCAATTGTCTGGGTGTTTATGAACTCGAAATGTAATGTAAGTACATACAAAGTTAAGTATCCTAGTGGCACCGAGCTTTGGTATTGTTTAGGTTAGTTTGCAGCACGTGTCGTTCTACAACTCTGAAAATATTTATTCTACACTTGCAAGAAGCGAATTGAAAGACACAATAAAAAATGCACGATACTTCTTTGCTGTTGACAAGGAGCACTATCCAACACGTTATACTTGGTCAACAAATCAAGATTCAACGGGGGGCCGACTTGTCACCTTTGCCGGCATGCCCCGACACGATGGAATGAAGTAGCTTTGAATTATTAGTGTACAACACGATTCAAGCCCAGCATTTACAATGAAATTGGTATCTTGTCACAAAAATTTATCAGACAAAGAGACACGAAAATCAGTATCAACTACGACACGTCACGTGCAAATTATACTTCTCGAAGGCCGTCGAATAATATATTTACATCAACTAACGATCAACTCCAAATTCGAGTTCACAAGAGATATGTTGTCGTGAAAAATATAAAATAACAAGTACCTCTGCGTAAGTAAAGATGTGCTGAGCTTCGCCCGCTCGCGACGTCAAAGAGCCTCGCCGGTATGGTCCGCCATTTGGGATGCAACGTGCCGAAACAAGACTCGTGGCCGACGGTCGGACGGCGAGCTCCGCCATGGACAGCAGTGCCACAGAAGCTACCTCCGCAACGACGGCAAACTTAATGACCTTCTTCCCCCATGACCGGCGGAAGGACTGTGTTACCAGGTCCTCAAGAACAGGGTCCAGCGGTCTTGGACATCGACTGCACGGTGGCAACCTCCCTGTTAGTCCTCAAAGATTGTCCGTCCATGGCGAGGTCTGCCGGCAGAGTGAACGAGTCGAGGTGCACGCTGCGGCGGATTTGCTCGGTGCGCGCTCCCTTTCCGTAGCTGGGCCCGTTCTTTTCTTGCTCTCTCTCTCTCTCTCGAGAACGACAGCCATGATAGGGGAGGCAATTGGCAAGTCGCGATTGGCCGAGAGCACCGGTGGTTGGCTTGGTGTGCCAATCGCGGCGCGCTTTTATGATTCGGTCAGCTTGCGCAAGGGAGGGATGAGAAATGGAGGGAAAAACGAGCGCGCAAAATTTCGGAGCATGAGCAATCGGAGGCATCGGAGCTGCTTGATGGGGACCGAGAGCTAGCTGAGCTAGCTCTCCTCAGCCGATGATACTTACGTGACGATTCGTCACTGACGAAGAAAGAGAGATTTATATTACACTTACGTCCCTATATAATATATATCCGTGAGAATTCTAGAAAATTCAAAAGATGCATTGACGGTCTCTTCGGCTCATCACCATGAGATTTCTGAGATTTCTCATACTTATATGCGTATAATTTTTGACATTACAGGCACTGAATAGACTTTCGTAAACCATTGGGTTTTGGAAAATTATTGTACATGTACAGTGCCGAATATGTTGAGGGGTCGCGCAGTTCAAGTAAAAGTTTAGTACACTTTGTCAATTATTAATGTTTTGGTTGTTAATTCGCAATTGTTCCATAATACATAAATACAGCCATTTAGTTGGAAAATGAACATATTTTATATTTATCAAAAAAAAATCTGACAAACAATTGAATTAAATCATCTATTTTGAACCATAAATTTTAAATAAATCATACTTAAATTATTATTTTTACTAAATTCACCATGCCTTTATTAAAATAATGTACTTGACAACAAGTTTAACAAACGAATTAAACATTTTTGATTGTCAAAGTTATTCTAACTTAACAGAACTAGTTGGAAAATCGACGAAAATGTATAGGTATGTTACTGCACGCTGCATATTATACTTATAGCAAAATTATCAGACAAAGCGGACAAAGAGGGCAGTTCTGGGGCAGTTTATTGGCTAAAAATGCAAATGACCGGTTGAAATGAAATAAAAATTTGTCAGCACATGAGTACGATGAAATTTTTTGTTTCTTTGATATCAGTGTTGAGTAATATAATCAAAGAACGCACTTGGCTCGCAATGGCGGACACAAAGAAAATATTAGTTCTATGGTTTTTATAATAAGTATCTGCATATCTTATCTGATTAATACAAATATTTACTATGATCCAGAAAGGTAAATGGCGTGGAAGTACTAAGTTTTACTACTGTCAGGTATCAGAAATCTAAGCAGACATAAATGATGCGTCGACCACGTGGCGCAGCCGTATTCAAGAAATAAATTAATTCAGTGGTTCACCTTTATCGATGTTTTTATCTGTTTCATGGTATAAGTATTAATAGCGAGATTACAATAGATGTATTCAAGTCGTGAATAAACGCGATTGTCACATAGATCCTGGAAATTCATTCGTAATATTATACCACTTAATATTGTCAATAATGTCAGGATTAGAGTACCGTACTACTATTAATCAACATAAACACACACGATGTGTATAATTAATGATGTATGTACACACAGTTGAAATATGCATATTGAAAGATATTTCAGTATTTTGTTCAAGTTGACAAATATAGGTTTGGTATTCAATTTTATTGAACAAGTTTAAGTGAACAGCTGAGCTTCATTCTTATTGAATTTTTTAAAACTATTTCTTTCATTTTCATTTCTCACTCGATCTCGTCCAAAAATCGAATGGTGGCAATGGTGCGCTGCTGTGCAAGTAAGTA
>JAPYYV010011462.1:0-11069 GCA_030522625.1 Copidosoma aretas | reverse complement strand
ACATAGTAGACGCTTGCTTTTTTTTTCTTCCTCCTATACGGCAACAGCACCGCGCGGGTCATGTGCGCGAGGATCTCTCGCGATGAAATATTGATTTTTCGCGCGCGCGCGCTATGAGTTATTGCAGCGGCGGGGCTGCGCATAGGGGGAGGGGGGGGGGGTGTGATCGGAGGAGAGGAGGCAGGAGTGGATGATGCATGGCGCGTCGAGGGAGGGTTTCGAGTCACGATTACGGGCCTCGTTCCGGTGTTTACTTTCGTTTCGGTTGGAGGGGGGGGGGGGGGAGGGGGCATGCGCGCTGCGCGCGCGACGCGCTGTACGAGATGTGAGTGCAATTATAGAAAGCATGCTACACGCCAGAAGAGTAAAAGTGATGTACGGAGTTTTTCGCTGTAGCTGAAAACGACGTGCAATTAATGATTGTTTTCCAATCAACACGAAATACCCTTGCTTCCGTGGTGCGAGAGAAAAGTATACCGCACTCGGTCGGTCGAGTCGAAAACAGGTCGATATTATAGACGTACAGGTATACCTATAGCTTATATATCGTTTTGCCATCGAAGATTCATTCGAAATACTCTGGATGCGTTCGGACGCAAGCTTCAGATGTAAAAGTGCGCTTCGGCATCATTCGAAGGAAAATGGAAAAGATAAATCTGATAAAAAACACACGCAGCACCTCCTGCGGCATCGCAGCAGCAGGGAGACTTATGTACTTGAACACCCACGCCATACAGGCACTCCTACGTAATGAACATCCAGTTAAAACCCCGCGCGCATATCATACAACCCTACTCTGGGCAATACATCATGGCGCACGTGCCGTACTGCATGACCGGCCTCCCCTTTAGGATGCACACAGTATATACGCATGTACCTATGTCCGTTCGAGCAGTGAAGAGCCGTCGCTATACGCACGAGTGCTCTGTTATACGTATGGATCGACGTATATATCGTGTACCGAGGTATACGTACGCTCGTACGTACGTACACGAGGGAAGGAAGAGTGAACCACCGATGCGTCTAACGAGAAAAGCGCGTTGTTACATTATTAGGGAGGAAGGGCGCGCGCAGAGGGCGGATTTGGCTACTGCGGTACAAGCAACAGCAACACATTTTTCTCTCTCTCTCTCTCTCTCTCTCTCATTTCTCTCAATATGCGTAAATATGCGCGGCTGTACCATGTGCAAGTACGATATCATATCATTGATATAATGTAGCGATTCTTGGGTGAATCGTCGTTGATACAGCCGGGCGGTTTTTCGGTCAAAAGATGTACGAAATTTTACAATGGTAAATTTTAGTCTATATTTTTGAAAAAACAACTCCACCTTTGGTTCATGTAGGTAAGCTGTGTTTGAGGTTGAAGTTTTCTTACACAGCTTAAATAAAAGGGGCCACATCCACAGGGACCCCACGAATACGTAGTTTAAATCGGTTTAAATGCTTTTCAATAAGTTCAAAAAAGCGTTTCGGTAATGTTCATTTATTCAACTAAAGTAAACTTGGTTGATTAATAGTCATGTATATGTATACACTTGATCAGTTCAGTATAGAGTCATACTTTTATGCTTATATATTCGTACGGTTCAGCGCCATTCCATTATCTTGAAGTCATTTTGAGGCGTCTTTATGATTAAATTAGATGGAACAAGCGGTTGCACGCATATTATGAAACGTCCATCAAGCATTAAATTAAATACATTAATATCAATTAATAATTCAAGGTCGGTACTGCACTGCTACTTTTTTACCGCTCGTACAAAGAAAAGCTTATGACAGTACGTTATACAATGCTACAGTTAATGGTATAACGTACCGTCATCAGCTTTTCTTCGTGCGAGCTGTCGATGCATTTGATGGCCAGCAATAAACAAATAATTGAACGAATTTAATTACGAATATGACTCACGTGCAATCTTAGCACTATTTCTAGATAGATGAGGTAGACACGCTGTCACGCGACCTTATCATCCATGTGTACACTGATAAATTGATTTTTATTTCGATGATTTGATTCGATCCAAGTAAGTGCGCTTATATTTTTTCAGAGTTTCGTTTTTCAACGGGAAATGTACCCTATGGATACACCTCTGTTTCTCGAACTGTTTTTCCTTGGAATTTTTTTCTTCAGTGTGATCCTGGGTTTTACCTTGACCCCTGCAAGAGTTCAAAATATGAACGAAATCGCGAAAAGCGAATGGGATAGGTTGTAGTTGATCCGATGCCCTGTCATTAGCCTTACCGGGGAAGACCTGGTCCCTATAATATATGCCACATTATCCAGGGCACGCCGTAGCTGCTGATCCGATGCTCCTTCGGGGGTAGAAAGGGATGGCTCGCACCTCATGCACTAGTAGGATAATAGGTATTACCTGCACACAAGGGTGGCCAATGGCCCTTCACTATATACTTACTGGACCCAATTACGTAGGCTGTTCGCGAAGATATGGGAAAAAAAAATAACTGCCCCTTGGTCCCATTAACCGGGGTCCAAATGATCAAAACAAATGTATGAAGATAATCTTAAGTGTGACGTATGGTAGCTACCGTAATATATTTTGAAAGTAGTGTATACATAAGAACATCATAAGATACATATTATACATATGTAACAGAATATACATGCAAAGCATATTTTTGCCTAAATAAATTACTTGCAGCCGGGTAGTAAATACAAAGTCATGCCACAGAATATTGCTTTAATCATTGCGAATGCGCAATAGCAGATTAGAGCACCAAGGCCTGCGATGATCAATAATGTTATCAAGGTGCATGTGGGATGACCCTTCTGCAATTAAAAAATTAAAAAAAAAAAAAAATCGATTATCGGCTTGCAAAAAGCCTAAACATCATTTTATCGGTTATTAGGACGAGATCAACCCAGCAAGCTTTTTCTCGTGAACCTGGCTACCGAAGAAGAATCAGTGCGATTTGCGTTCACGTGAAACAACTTTTGAGTCAAGTATTTTGTACCTTCGTCTATAATTTACCATGTAAACTATAATTTCGTACTTACCGAAGTAAATAATACCCCACACATGTTGAATACGCTAGTTGTTGGACAAAACAATAAACAACGTAAGTGTTCACTCCAGTGACTCCACGACTATCGAATGCTTAATGGAAAACTCGCCTACACTGATTCAGCAATGAACGCACTGTCCGATGATGATACCTATTGTCTAGTAGGCCCTACACATACTGATGATGGATAACTCTTATCCTATTGGTAGTCTTATCTTAACAGCTGCCGTTCAATGGTCGTGCATTAGTCATCCTTCATGTTCAGATGGAGAAACTTCGAATTCGGATGACCCAAGCTTGCTTGCCCGGCAAAGCCTTTGATATTGATGTCAACTCGTAGAGTAAACATCAAAGTTTTCGACGCACATCTTTAGTTGGGGCCCGAGATGTATAAGTACGCGCAAGTACACCAAGGACCGAAAGTTGAAAAATCGAGTTTGCGACAGGGGGACGGAAAGACACTTCGCCCCTTTCCATTAGTTGGAACACAAAATGTTTACATAGGTATGCTGCCTCGTAACATTCAATTTCGTTTTGGACTTGGAGTACCAACGCAGTACACGATCTGGGCAAGCTAGCGCGGAACCAGTCGTATGCATTCATGCGTGCAGTGTTGGTGGGCGTGTTGCACGTAGTATGTATACAGCGAGCAGTTGCATGTACCGCATCGTGAGAGAATTACGGGGATCGGACGTCAAAGAAGGGGGGTGACGACCACCACCGGACGCGGGTAAGTATATACACACGTGCGCCGTATAAAGGGTTGTACACATGTGTATACATCGTTTGTCAGGCGGCGCGAAATTCCGGGAGAGAGATGCGGGCCGATGGACGCAGTTATCGAGCGTCCGCCGATACACATATATCATACTCATAACTGCCTGCACGCGATTAGAGCCCGGCTGAATGTACACATCTGGTCGGGCAGGGGCGGCTGTTTGTTTCCCGGGTATATACCTGGGTGTATTA
Organism: Copidosoma aretas; assembly: GCA_030522625.1. NCBI lineage: Eukaryota > Metazoa > Arthropoda > Insecta > Hymenoptera > Encyrtidae > Copidosoma > Copidosoma aretas. The sequence goes on along the minus strand of JAPYYV010011462.1, from coordinate 7,073 downwards.
TTAACTAATTACCACCCCCCTCGCGGAGAGTTGACTCTGCGACGCGGGGGCGGTTCGCCCCGATGTATGCTAATCGAGTGTGTTTGGTCCTTTTTTCCTTTTCTCTCTCTGTGTGTGTGTGGGGGGGGGGGGGGTGCGTGCGTGCGTGTGCATAATCAAGAATCATTATTATAAGCGCGATGCATGGTAATAATAATAATAATAGTATCGAGCACTAAAATTATCGATGATAAAGAGAGTGGGCGTGTTGGTTATCGTTGCGTTTTCGTTGAGGCGCGTTGAAAAAAAAAAAAAAAAAAGTCGAGCTGCTCCGATTATTCAAAAAACGCGTATCGCTGAAATTAGCGTTTCGAAAAAAATACCGCGTTGCACCTCTCTCTTGCAGACTCTCTCTCTCTCTCGAGGCCGTACAATCGAATTTATCGCGGATAATACATCGCTGCCTCGCAATGTCCCCGATCGGCGCTCGCCATGCAACTATTTCCGCGCGCGCGTGTACTTTATACTTTAATGCCATCAGCCCCGTAAACTAATGCCCCCGTCGTCGGATGTATAATTTTATCGAATTTTATCGCTCTCTCTCTCTCTCCTCCGATATACCTACACGTATTTATACACGCGTGCATTGATCGCATTTCTTCACCGTTGCTGTTGTTGTTGTGCCTTACCTTACCCACACACACACGCACACGAGTCACTCACGGCAGGTTTTCCTTGGCGATTCTCGCCGAGGCTGCACAAGTATGCCGCCGCCGCTGCCCACGTGCGTCTGCATCGGTAAGACGGAGAGAGATAGGATCATTTTTGCAAGCGCCCCCCGACGGTTGTCTGTGTACCTGCGTACTGTAACAGACGCTGCTGCTGCTGTAAATAACGGCGGTGCGGGGAAATCTAGCGTTTTCCATCTCAAACACACGCGCACACGCACACTCGTCAATTGTAATTTGCGTCAGAGTTGCAGCGTTGCAGGCATAAACGAGCGAGCTTGGCGTTTATGTTGATAAAAAATTAATGAGCCATTTGTCCTGTTTTCGATGAAATATCGCAGCGGGGCCTTTGAATATTATATATACATTGCGTCCCTTTTGCGTATAATAAACTTGACGGTTTTTTTTCCACTCTCTGTCAAGTATCTTTCCGCTATAGTTCTTTCGGTTGAAATCGAGATTTGCGTGGTGATCTCCGCGTGTACTTGGGGATGTAACCGATGTGGTGATGTGTCGAACAGACGCGTCTCGCTCGTTCCATCAACTAATTAAAAATTTTTGTTGTCTTCGTAATTATGTATATATTTCTTACCCATCGTCCGCACGTGAAAAAAAAATTTGATGTTCCCGGGATATCAAACGAAAATATCTCATTGTCGAGGCTTGCATGAAAACAGTAACTTTTGTACTGTTTGTAAACTCGTTGTAAACTCATTAAAACGTCTCTTGTTTGTTTTGAAAATTGCACTTATCAGAAACATACGTCCTTCCGACGTCTCGAAAACATCTCGAACAAGATTAACGTTTGAACAGAGGAATTTCGAATGTACGATGAAAAAAAAAACAATATTTTCCACGTGTAGCAACATGAAATGTTACACATGAAACACTCGACTAACAACTCTCGCTCGTATATACTTGTACACATTTTTTCACCCAACTCCAATATCCATCGATCATTTTTGTTTTCCTACGCACTGCACATACTTACACAAGTACCCATATTATAAAAGTAAACAAAAAAAAATTACAACATAATTGCACACGTCGACTTCCCTTCGGTCTCTGTACTATAATAACATTTTCCCCGCCGCTATGAGAAAAGCAAATTGGGAACCGGCGAAGCTTGACCGACCACCACGATTCGATAATAATGTCGTTTTTCATTACACACGAGCGGTCTTGCGAGCCGTTTTCCGATCGAGGGGTAACACACCGCTTCCGGCGTTTCTCTCTCTCATACATGCGTACTCAACGCAACTGTCGACGACAATGAGCGATCGTTTATTGCCTCGATAAATCGCTCACCTCTTCTTCTCCTCCGTGTATAATAAAATTCGATGCGCTGTATATATATTATAAGAGTACCGTGTGTGAGCGCGCACGCGACTTTTTTATGGGACTTAATTGGAAATCGCACGTGTAGTGTGCACATTATACGTGCCTATGTAGGGGCTACACGTGTTTTCCTTAATCGGCTAAATTAACTTTTTTCCCAGGCCGCAACAACAACGCGCGCGCTTTGCTCCTTTAACGATATTGCGCACATAAAACTGACCTTTACCGTGTGTGTAATGTTTTTTTTTTTTTTTTTCACGAGCCTTTGTATTTCGCATCGTAGCAATTAAATTGGTTTTTTCCATGCTATACTTGTGTGCGTATGGTATACTTTTACAAATTCGCTCTACTCGAATCCAAAGCTTTGGCCCGAATATTATGCGGTAAAACATATACATAGACTGAGCGGCAGTTGGATCTCGTGATTTACAGTGGCTGGAGCACTGAGAGATTAATTTGATCATTTTAATGACTTTAATGACGAGGCCCGCGCGCGATCCTATACGTTTTCCACGCACTTGCGTGAAAGCGTAAGTAGATCTAGATAAAAGTCCAGAGTGTCGGAAATTAGTGGAATTAAAATTTTTCCCATGCGCTTGGGGAAAAAGGGAAAAAAAATCTCAAATTTAATGCCTCGGCGAACTTTAGAATTAGTCCCGATCGTGAAATTTGTACGCGTAATCTTTTTCTTGCCTTTAGTTTGAATTAAATTATGTTATAAAATTATGCATGATTTATGCGTATTATAGGTTTACGCAAAGACAGAGAGGCACGCGCGATGTATCAAAATTATTCTGATACGCGGCTTTGCCGAGATTTAAAAACTGTGCCCAAGCTTGTAAAAGTTGTTGTATTAATTTGAGTAAGTCAACTGGCAATATCCGTTTACAATAAAAAGCTAAATTATAGAGTGTCTGACGCTTTTTTTTAAAGTTATATGGTTCACCATTAAAGTATATAATATTCTAGCGCTTGTACCTCGATCGTATACAGTATCATGCCTTCACTGGACGCAAATGAAAACTGAAATGAAACTTTGAATGTTTGAAGAAAAACTTTTAACATAATAAGCTTCCACTCGAAAGTTAAGAGAGTTTGAGAAGTTGAGGAACAGAAATGAAAAAATATATGTTTATCGAATAATGATCAGCCATTGATTTCAATACTTGACTTTGAATCTTTTCATTTTCTAAAGCGCGTATGAAAAAAGGAAGAAAAAGGTTTCGATACCAAATATAAAAAAAAATCTCGAAGATTAACTTCAAACAAAAGGCACATTAGAGAAAAAAGAAAAATCTCGTTCCAACGCTTGGGGACCCCTGAGTGAATATCCCGACAGCAGAATCGCTCATGTAAGATAACTGCCGGGCGAAAGCCTGCGTCGAAGAAAAAAGAAAAAAAAAAGAAAGACGTTCCTAATAGTATAACAGGAACATCATCGTAAGAAAGCACAAGGATTTCATCTCAACGATGTACATGTATACGATATCATACGTACCCCCTCCCTCCTGCGAAGGGAAGAGAAGAAAGCTAAACGACGACGACGAGGAGAGCGAGTCCCTTTGAAGTGCAAAAACGCCAATATACGCATATAATACGCTTGCGTACATGTCATATATATAATTATGGTGTATGTATACAATGACATACATACATCATACGATTTCGTTAAATCTGGCCGAGCCCCTGAGATATCCTTGTATAGATGTACAGATACTCGTACGCTCGAGCGTATAAACTAGCGAGTGAGAGGGCTTGAATTTAAAAGAGCAATAATGAGGCACACGCGCGGCAGCGGCGACGGCGGCATTGTGCGCGTCGACAGACAGTTCTTTTGCGGAAGGAGAAAAAAATGGAAAAAGAACGAGCATCTAACAATAACCTCGACAAAAACGATGACAAAATTAATGAAAAAATAACCTCCGCGCCGGAGAACGGCAGAGAGAGAGAGAGAGATGGACGGAGATGAGCCGCACACGAGCAGCAGCTTTTGCCGTTAAAACCACCACCATTGTATAAGTGTACAACAACAACATCGCGCAAAATGGAAAATAAGTAGCGGCGCGGGCGTGCGGCACCACCGCTGCAGAGTGCACGTGACAGAGCCGCCGCGGGAGACGGCCCGTCAGCTTCCCTCCCGACTCTTTCTGTCTCCCAGTCTTTTTCGAGCAATCCCTCTGCGCGTGAGTACGTGAAACACACACACGCACCCGTGATTTGGGCATTTATATATATATATATATATTATGCGCTGGGTCGCGCGCGCGCGCGCCAAAACCGCCCACGGCGATTTGCGACACGAGGCTCGCCCCGCGCGCGGCGCTCGCGGATCGGCGTATTATACATTACACGCTATACAGTCGCGTGTACGAGTATACGCGCTCGCGCGAGGAGAGAGCGGGGGGGGGGGAGAAAAGGACGCACCAGGACTCCCCCCCGCCGTCTTTCGCGCTAATCGGCTTATACGCAGTCCCGCTTCGGCGCGGCGAGAGAGGAGGCGCCGCGCATGTACTTGTGTATAGGTTATTCCGCGTCCGTCCTGCGTGTCCGACTCTCGTCTTCTCTCTGGCCCCGTCAGCCCTGCCGGTACAGGTATATCGGACTCGCGAACGCGCGCGTATAATATCACAAACGGCTTCGTTCTTGTATCAGTATAGGGTATCTGTGGCTGACGCGGTCCGGGCTGATCCCTCGGACGGTTCGTTGCGTCCCCTCGTCTCTCTCTCACTTTTCTCTCGCGATGCCGATCGAACCATTATAATCGTGTCCGAAAGACCGTCGCCGAAGCTTGGATTTCTCTTCGTGCCCTCTGATGCTCGATCAGCTGCATATTTCCACCGCAGCTGGACGGGACTGCTCACGCGCAATCTCCGTCGACTGCCTTCGAAGGGTGTACCGTGGGCACTGCGCGTTACAATGTAATATGGGTGGAGAAACAAAAATATACCTGGTTCGGCTTCGTACATTTTTTTTTTTTCTCGTGGATAACTGAACCGAGTATTTATTTATTTTTCGTGAAGGTTGACGATGATCATGATTAAATAACATTGTACGTTGCGCGTCATCCCAAATGCAAGGGGTTTCGACGTGGATCATTGAACGCGCCCGATATTGTGCAATTGCACGACAATTTCCGTAGCACAGTGTCATCTCCGGCACAATTGCTTGCACAATGTGACACAAGGTACGGAGCGACACGAGGAGCGACAGGCTGTACGCAAATGCACGCGTTATGCGTGAGGGTGCCGATGATACTATATCCCCATATTCGGTATAGCTCGCACTGCAGGGCGACATTGTACCGCCGCTTTGGTCGTCATACCGGGTCCGTCGGCCAAAGTTTCGACGTGAGTTGACGGCGACCGTGGAGGAGGAGGAGGATCGATCGGCCTCGGCTGCCATCAGCGAACTCGCGGGCGCATGTATAATTCATAGCCGCGCGCGCTCGTCGTGATTGTTCTCATTAATCGTGCCATCACGAGGTGTTAATTATCTTCGACTTCACCCCCCTTCTCCGTGTAACCAGCACTTTATCGGCTCGATTGATTCCGCCTTTTTAATGATATAATCATACACACGTATATGGGTGATTCTGCCGTAACTGACTCAAAACGCGTCCAGAGCTCGTACACCAGTACCGTGATCAAATCAAACACTTTAAAAACTTCAATAGATGATAAATGTTGTGGACTTCATTTGGCATATAGTCTTGTACCGATATACTGTCTCCTTCTATGAGAAAATCGAAGAGTTGGAGTCGAATTTTCCGTTCCGAACCCTGTCACAAACTCAATTTCGCTCGTAAAAGCTCCTACCACTGGATAATAAAGCTTTTTAGCCCAATTTGCGCGTGTACATTGTAAACTGTGATGATTACGGATTACATCCGTACTTGTAGATGCATCAATTATCAACCAGCAAGTACGAGGTTTCACTGCATACATTTTGTCCCACGATTTGCACCAATCATCGTCGTGGTTATTATTATAGCACAGGTATTACGTATGTACCATAATTTACTTTCGCGAATCCGTTTGAAAAGCTTCTGCGCGCGGTACAATCACACGAGTATACATACGTAGCGCGCAAAGAAGAAGCGAAAAGCGCTGTTCCCTTTGAACTGCAGGCAGCGCAGGCCAGGCACAGCTCTATCGTTATCCCGCATCGCGTAGGAGGAGAAAACAACAGCGGCATACCACGGCTGCTGCTGCTGCTGCAGGCTCGCGGTACGAACTCTCGAATTCGCGCAAACAATTAACGACCTGTATATAATACGTATAGTGCGCCCGCGCGCTCCCGTACCTACGTATGCCTATGTAAGTACGTATTACTACTATAGACCGCACACACGCCGATCTTAACCGTTGTACACTCCCTCAAAGGCAAACTGTATCCCTCTCTCTTCCCTCCATCGTCTTCTTCCGCGACGCGGCGAAACGCGCATCAGCAGATGGGATACGCATGCCGAAGAGAAAGACAAAGCCCTTTCCTACCGCCCCCACCCCCCGATCCTCATCCGCCTCAATTTCATTAAAACCCCACCCCGTCGCTCCCTCTCTTCGGGATCCGCTCGCACGGTGTGTGCACGGAAGTCGAGAAGCGGAGAGAGCATTATAACGCGTCCCCGAATCCTAGCCCCCCCCCCCCCTCGGGGCTTTCATCAAACTAAGCCCCACGTGCAGCGCGCGCGGATTTTCCAGCCCTGCTTTCCCTCCTCTCGTTAGTTTTTTGTTCGAAAGTGCCGGGAGAGACGAGGAAAATCCGGGGGGGGGGAAAAATGGAGCTGCGAATCATATGAAACGAGGGCTCAGGCGGTGGGGGGGGGGGGGTGGAAACGGTCCAGCCAGCGCGTAACATACAGGGCGAGTCCCAGCACGCTCTAGACGGTGCAAAGTCGCGCGTATATAATGGTCCCCCCCCCCCTCCCCAGCAGTAATGTATACAGGCACCGCGAGGAAGAATAGAGCGCGCGAACGAGGCGGAGGAGAAGAGGAGGCCCGGCAGCTTGCAGTTTCCTCTGCACCCTAG
>JAPYYV010011461.1:0-10771 GCA_030522625.1 Copidosoma aretas | reverse complement strand
TTTTCGGACTTGGTTACCTCGAATTTCGGACTCAGCAGATTAAAAGATATCATAATATGTCTATTTGCCAAAGTTGAATAACATGAAATACCCAATGTTCAAAAAATCATGAACTTTGATCTAAAATAGGTTATAACCTAAAAGTTGATCTAATTTTGACATGGTAACTTTTGAATTCAGACTCAGTAGGGTCAAAACCATTACATTACGTTGATTCGCCTATGTCAAATAACATACAATGCTGTTAATCACTAATTTGAATCGAAAATATGTCATAACTCAAAATTTATAATGATTTCAACCTAGCAACCTCGAAATTCGGATTGGATGCAACAAATGATCTTACTGTATGATAATTCTATCCGCGCACCTATACCTCTATATTTATACACAGTGTAAAATGCTACATAACCAACAACAGCAGCACTAACCAGCTGTCCCTGCAGCGCGATATACTTATAACTATACCTCGAGGAAAAATCCCCGGAAAAGGCTCCGAGCGAAAGAAGAAGGAGCGTAGGGCGCGCAGAGCACAGCAGACGCTAGTCCCGTAGTCCCATAAATCAGGTCAGGGTTGGCGCGCCGGCGTACACATATACATCTATAGCCTCTATAGGGGTAGCGAGTGGAGAAAAGAAGGGGCGAGAGCAGGGTGCACGACCTACTGAGCGTGCTATATCTACTCGGGCGAGGGTCGTCGGGTAAAGGTCGGCGCGTGCATGCACGCGGCTTTCTCTCTCACACTCTCTGCAACCCGTGTGATAATGCGCGCCGGAGAAAACGTGCGCTTATAGCTAGTGCCATGGGTATGGACTCGCGGCCCGCGTGGAGGATCCAGCCGGCCGGCCGGCGCATGCTCGTAAAGCAGTCACGAGTTGGCGCCGATTCTTGCAGGGGTGTGTGTGTGGCGCTATTTCACTCTTTCTCCGCCAGCGTCTGAGGGTGAGGTGCTGCGTGTCTGTGATGCAACGGATCTGATCTCTTGTTGGCGCTAAAAATTTGGGGGCTCAATTAGCAGGAGCAGTGACTTTCCGGGTGAGCATTAGGCTGATTATTATTGTCGTTGGTGGATGGGGGAGAACGAGGGGGTGATTATGGTAATTGGTAGGACGCGTGGGTGCTGCAGCGGAGAGATTTATGAAGATCGCTGGGACTGATGTCAACTGACTGACTCACCGACTGATTTAGCACATAACAGTGCTCGCATTCAGTTCTACGGTTTTTTACGATCAGTAATCACGATTGTTAGTTTTTGTACCAAAGGAATTGTTGAACAGTGCAGGCATAAGTGCTAGTCATGACTGGAAAAGAGCGAAAAAGAGTTAAGAGAGTATATATATTATGTTCCAAGCGATAAATTTAGCAAATCAATGTGAACGAAAGAGTCATCAAACGAATTTCAATCCGATGAGTACTTACTTTCCGAAATGCACTTGAGTAAAAATCAATGAACTCGTTAATTACAGAACAAATCATTCAAACAATACTTTGGAAAGGATGTGCATCGGATATCAATCTATTGAAATTCCAAACAAGTAAACTCAGTCCCTTGGGCTGTAGCTCCCGTTCCCGACGACAAAAGAAACCAGGGTCTGCCCACGTACGTTGCAGAGTACGACGTATATACACGCGCAGGGTGCAGAAAAATCACCCCCCCCCCCCCAGTAACCATAAACCTTTTCCTTGGAGAATAACCAGTGAAGCTTGGAATACATCGGAAAACGTCGGTGCGCCAAGGAGAGCGAGTGGCAGCAGGGTGTAGTTGAGACGAAAGCTATTCGGGGGTGGGGGTGGGGAGCGCAAGTACAGTATTTATGACGCGTACGTGAAAAGCTAGCTCCGGGGCTGCCGCTGGCGACAACGTCCTCCTCCTTCTCCTCCTTGGGTGCATGGGGGTAGGGGTTCGCCAACGGTTGGCCACCCCTACGTATTTCATTTGATTTAACCTAAAAGTGACCAGAAAGATGAGGGATGAGCTTGCATACTACAATGACTAACATATTCGAGGAGCAATAGGAAAAAAGGGGGCTACAATCATACTTAGGACGCGGTAGCCAGTGCACGCGAGACTCGACAATTTCCTTTCGCAATACACGGATTGTGTGTATCTTACAATCCGTTTTGATAAATATGCGGAAAGCTTTCTGATGGACGGAGCTGTGGCTGAATCACGCTGCAGAGGTGACGCTACAGCTCTGCAGCCGAACGCAGAGAGCGAGCAGTAGGTGAAAGACAGGCAAAGGTTTTTCGGCAATGCAAGGGGTTCTGGGTGTTTGGCCAACGCGGGTTCGTTGTTGACGGGGACGACAGCTGTTTCGCGAGGGTGTATTAATAACGAAATGTGTGTCACATTTCAGGTATCCATCGCATTGAACGGGACGATATAGGTATACCGGTACTGGTGCAGCGGGTCTATTTTCGCGGATCGCGCGCACCCGTCACGATGCTTGAGTGAAAACTGTCGAGTTTGTATGTGTGATCGCGAATGTATTTTTGACGCTTGAAGTTTTATATTGAATTACGTTAAAAGACGCGATCGTAAACAAGCTATTCGGGCGGAGGATCGATGTGGGTTTATTTTCGATGCATTCTTCATCTCGGGGAGGGGGGGGGGGGGGGTGTCTATATACGTTTCATCAAGTTATTGAAGAAATCGTCGAAGATTTATTTGCGCCGTTCGACCGATGGCTTTTTAAAAAATATACTTAGTTCTATTATTGACGCTCGACTCTCCAAACTTGCAGAAACGAAAATAACGAAGGATGCCATGACGAACTCAACTGATTCGTGCACGCGGTATAATATTTTTCGCAACAAACAAACACCGAAATATAGAGGGAAGCCAAATCGAGACTTCTGGACGCGAAATTAATCCGCCAATAAAAATACTAGCCCAAGCGCGGCGACCCAAACACCTGCAACGTAAAAATACCCACGATGCATTACGCATGCCAAATCAAAAAATGACGCGGAGTCAAGACACCTGTCCCCTCCTTTTTTCTTAAAAAGACACAATGCCCCGCATCCTGCTGTGTCTCTATTCAACGCCCATTGCGAGCCAACAGCACTCCATTACTTTCGAGCGCTCTGATATTCAAAGACAGCCGAGTATAATGGTAGCAGAAACGTATGTGCGATCAGGTAAAAAGCGAGCTGATGGTCTCTTATAAATACATACGTCCCAGGGCCGATAGAGACGCGCGACGGACGGATTAGCCAGCATTCCGCGCTACTCAGTTGACTATGAGTGTGTAAGTGTGCAGTAGTAGCAGTAGAAGTAGCTGCAGAGAAGCCGAGGCCGATCTATTCCTGGTGATTTGAAGCCGGGCACGCGCGTCCAATGAATCAATCGCCCGGCTATCTGCCACGCATTCCCGTCTCTTTCTTTCTCCATCGCGCGCGTTGGGAGAAAGAGATCTTCCTCCCCTCCCGGACGGCTGACGTAGCTACTTTGGCTCTTCGACGGAGTGTATTGTGTCTTCTTCTTCCGAGCGCGCGTGCACCGTTCGCTTCTTTCTTTCCGGCCCGGGGCTCTAAATCGCGGAGTTTTACGAGCTGCCGCCGAGTTACTGCCACTGCGGACCCTGTGTCTGCGTCTGTCTCTGGGCTGCGTTCGTCAGCCAGTGTACTGTAGACGCCGGTGTCGATTTGTGTACTCTGCCGACAAAGTTGACTCGTTTACTTAAATTACGTGGTTCGTAGGGTTGGATGAAGTAAATCTAGCAGCCAAATCGTCGCAGCGGTACCATCATGTACCATATTCTACTTTGGGTACCCTTAAAAAAAGGCCAGGTAGCCCTTTCATTGACTAAATTGGGAGGATACCTGGTCTTGTTTTAAGGTTACTCAGAGTAGAATTTGGTATTTGACGGAACCGCTGCTACAATGTGGCTGGTAGATTTAGCTTTATAATGAAGTAGCGATCAGCATGGTAGTAGTGGATTTTAGAGATTTTTTGGAAGTTGATGTAAAACACAATGAGATTGAAGGTTTGAGATTATTTGTATCTGGGTGATTTTAATAGATTCGTATCACCGTTACTCTTTGCAAATCATCTATAACGACAGGCAAGGACTAAATTGTTCCTAAGCACTTTTGTGTCTCTTCATAATGTCCTCCTTTTCGTTTTCTTGTCTCTAGGTTTGTTGTTTCTTATTATATTATGTGCGTTTAATTCTTGGACTTTATTCTTTTGTCTCTGTCTTTGCTATGTTAGAACTTTTATTTTTTGCTCTTGTAACTGTATTTCTAGATAAGTATATTCTAAATTGAATTAGCAATCTGTTTCTATAATGTTTTTAATCTTTTAGTTTCTGCCTCGGTATTTGTACTATACATCGTTCTTTGTCCTATTGAAGCAAATGTGCCTGTATGTATTTTTGAGTTTTTGGATCTTTGTTCTTTTCACCTGATCCATTACTTTCCGACTAATCTGGTTATATTTCGATTAGTTGTCTAACATAATTAATTCTTTGATTATACATTTTCGGCAGTTAGACTAAATAATAGATATACACTAATACTGGAAATATAACTTTATAGGAAGTCACTAGTATTTCGTTTAAAACTTGGTTTCTATAACCTTTTACGCAACGAATTTATTTCTGACTCATTGATGTATTGGTTGTCGATTACGTATGGCTGCTTAACATATGTGGACGTGATCGATGCTTGCAAACTTTTATACAGTCAATAAATCTACGTAGAAATTGTAGAAAATGTCATGTTGAATGTTTATTTTTGTTGTTCAACTGCATCGATACAACAACTTTTTAATCAAACGTTTGTATAAGCTTTGAGATCTAGGTATTAGTCAAACTACTGCCTCTGTTATTGTTCTAATATTTCTGCGGATCGCTTTGGTATCTGTTCTATTGAATAATTGCGCATAATAGAAACGGTAAGTACATTTCATTTACTATTTATATTAAGTATCAAATTCCTGCCAACCAAATTAAATTATACGACACTAATTTAACTTTAACACCCAAACAGATCGTCACTCTGGAAGTAAAGTAATCAAACAGAAAGACGTGGATTAAAATGTTTTTTAAACACACAATAATTAAAAAAAAAAAGTTGGGATTTAAATTTAAAATTGATGCGATTCTCAACTTGCAAACTTTCATAGTCTAAATAAAATTAGGAACAGCAACTTAATCTACTTTAGAAAAGATATACAATAGAAAAAACCTTTGTTACTTTTTCCATTCTAGCAAAACGTACACATAGCAGTAAGACTTGCGGAAACACCCTAGAACACTATCTCTCTTTCATGTATTTCGAAACAAAAGAGACAAAAAACAGCAGCCAGGATCCTACGTTCGTCCTAACGATCGCACCCGTGAATATCGCCAGACCTGGGAATAAAAGCAAAATGACAGTATAGTCCAGGGGATGGAAGCCGGCGTACACGGTCACCTAGGGACATCTTAACAGTATCAGCCTTATCGCTACCTCCCTCATACAGAGAATCTCGCATATATACCTGTCTCGGATTCCCCAAAATAAACTTAACTCTGTCCTCACAACCACCGTAAGAGCCAGCCAGCGCTGAGAATTTAATTATCGCACCGAGCTTACTCACCCCAACTGTATACCCTTTCTGAAGCGCACCACTCCCCTATCAATGAGCAGGTCTCATCTCAGCTCCGTTCGGACTACCTACCTGCAGTCAGATCAAACGCGTCCCGGGGAGATAAGTTTGCTACCCCTTATTCCTTCGTTATTTTCACGGCTTCCTTCCCTATCTCCTTACTTTTTATCATCATTTTTTATCTTTCGCGCTGGGGATGAGAAACATACAACGAGAGAGAGAGAGAGAGAGCAATAAAATAAAAAGCAAGTTCCATCGTTGGATTCCAAGTTTCCCGTACCGTTAATATTGCGTTGGAGAGGTGCCTGTTCCATAGTTAGTGGTAAATAGTTGCCCGAGAGTACTTCAGCAATGGAATAGAACAACTTGGCGTGTGTGCGTACTTAAGTGTCCTACCAGACTCTCTTTCTCTGCTGCGAATTTCAATTGCCGAGGATTTTACCAGAGTCAAGTGTCCCACTCAGTTCGATTCGCATCGTAATTTGACGTCTAGTCTATCTTGCAAGAGAGGGATGATAACACCCAGCTGCGACGATCAATTAAATTGATCTTCTACCTCCGAGCTCAGACATACGCGGTGGATTGCAGGTTCGTAAAGAAGCTACGGGTGCACACTCGACTCGACGTTGAATAGAGCGCTGAAACGTGATATCCCGCGAAAGCTTAGACTTTCGAAAGAAAACCCGCGTCCAGTGTATACCCGCAAAATCGAGGCGCAATTGCAGCTCGACGTGCTCGTGTGAAAGCCAGTGCGGATGACGATGACGGCGCGCTTGGTGCACCAGGAAAAAGAAAACAGAACCACCGCGCGGTGGAACGAGAGCGTGAAAATCGAAGAGCCGGGAGATGACGAACATTGGAAGGACAAAGTGTGTATTGCACACAGTCAGGGAGAAGTGGGAGAGGAGTCGCAGCAGGTTATATATAAGTGGGTACGGTACGGTGGAGGAGAGCGGAAGAGAGATCCGGCAGCAGTCCTACAGTGACTGGACATGAGTTGAATGCGCGGCGGTGTACCAGCCACGGCAGCTGTCACTGACATCGCCGCTATACCACCGCCGCCGTTACTACACTACTATATCCTGTGGCAATCCGAAACTGACCGCGACAGGCTGAGCCTTGCTTCCTTGTTGTTACTGCTTCGGCTTCCCCCACCGGCCTGCGTCCTGCTTTTCTGACGACGACAACAACGAAAACTTATACCCGCCTCCGATTGATCCGTCTTGGACACTCGCGATGGGTATATGGGTGCACCGAAGGGAAAGAGACTGGTGAAGTAGGGCTGGAGTCGTCATCGGTGCATCATCGCTATTTGCACTTTTTCTCGTTTAGAGCTGTAGACATGGTTTGGACGAATGTAATCAGAGCAAAAATCATGTTTGTGGAAATGACAAAATGAGAGTAATTTGATCAGGTCAGATGGATTATCAAAAAATATTGAACACCTATTTTTTTTCTCCTTGCATGAACAAAAACTGACAAGAATAGAGCACGTCAAAGTTTTGAAGTGCAAGGAGTCTTAATGACACTTGTAACGTGTCTTACTTTCACTCCTGAATAATAATGTGCTCTATTTTTATCAACTTGTGTTTACACAAAAAAAGAAAAAAATACCTGTACAATATTTTTGGATAATCTAACTGACGGACCTGATAAATTTTTTCATGCAAAATGCTAGGCTTGATTCCAACTTTGGTCTTGGTTGAAAAATACCATTATTATTAAATTTGCAACATTCTTTTAACTTTGATTGTTGAATACGTTAGATGGAATAAAGAACTTGTCGTAATCATAAAAAAATTGACTATTTTTCTACGTACTTCAAATATAAAAGGTGCCTTTTCTTCAACTTCAAAAAAATCTAGACAGCCCTACAAAATGCTGGTTATGTCTTTGGACTTAGTGTAACTACATAGAAATATACGTTTTGAAAGAAAACAAAATAATCGGCGCAATCCAATTTAGCAAATCTGAAGAATTCACGGTAAAATTTTAACGTTGGCAAATCAATTAAGAATCAATGATCAAATTATACTATCATTGTGTAATGATATTCAAACACTACACCACCGTACAACCAAAATTCTCCCGGACAGTTCAATTGATTTTTCCGTTCCCAGAAAGCCGTCCAACTCGCCCGCTAGTGTTTGGACAGCCAACGCGTCACGTCCGTCATAAACGTTGACAGTATACCTCGATAAATCGAGTGTTTGCCGCTAACCCATTACGGATACCTTTAATTTGTTCCGAAAATCCCATTGAAGGGAGCCGATCGAGCAAACGTCGGGGGGAATTCGTTACACTACACGCTGTTTCATCACTAAACCACGCCGACACAGCCCGATGGAGTTCAAACATCAGAACGAAATCGACGAGTCACGCAAGGTAAAGAGAAACGTGAAACGTAATCTATACTCCCTTTTTTCTTGGTCTTTTTATTAGTGTGCTTTCTTCTTTTGTGCGCTAGACAAAAAACAAATTACTAAAAGTTAATCAAATTTAGGCGACTTGCAATTTGAAGCGTACAACGAAATATGACCGTTATATGTTGTATATGACTTGCAAGGGGAGCATACGGGTCATTCCCACAGAAGGATTTCGACAAGACTTTGGAAGGTAGTTTGTGGTAACTTACAATTAAAGAAAGACTTGTACTCAAGATTTTGCACGTCTTAGTATATTTTTAACTTATTTAAATGTTAGTTCTAATGGTTATAAATATCCATCAGTGAATTAAGAAATTCATATATTGTGGTTAATTAATCTATAAGGATAAATAATAACATCTATGTGAGTAAGAAACCCACTAATCATAAGAGGAAGAATATCTATAACCGATGACCCAAACAGTATATATTTATTTTCCCAGTGGAATCCTAAAAACATCACTAAAAAGCTGCTGCAGAACCCATATGTTACGGATAAAATGAATGTATTTGTACTATTAGCCTCGAGCATAATTTTGAAATAGCGCACCCAAAACTAGGAACTGAAGAACGATTGGTCTAGAATAGAAAGAACACTATAATGCATCATATATATGATACATAGTGGTGTCCTATTTTTTTCTAGACCAATCGTTCTCAAGCTCCTGGTTTAGGGCGCTATTTCAAAATCGCGCTTAAGGCCAATATTAGAGTGTTGAAACCATTTAGAATTATGTTTCTGCCTGCGTGTATTGCTGTAAAAGTAAAAAATGTACATGCGAGATAAAATGAAAAGCTTTGTCAAGAAGAATAATTGTTTTATAGATTTTGGTTGCCCACGAACGCAGAACGCGTCTGGCCTCTGACTACTTCAGGTGACTTTTACTCATAATACATATAATCACATTTAATCAAATAAATTCTTAATTTCCAAGTACGAATATCGGTGCGTTCAATTATTTTCTATTACGCTGTTGTCCTCATAAACTCTCTTTGGCGCGGAAATATCGGAACCTTGAATCATAAAATAAATTGACATCAATACTCTTTCCAAAATCATACAGTCACTTCGGAAAAATCAGAAAAATATCGCCAAAAAGAGCCAGCAACAGCGAGCAAGTCGCCACCGGGAAAAAAAAAAAGAAAAGGCCGCATCTCCATGGTGGTCAAAGAAAAACTTAAGGGGAGGG
This sequence comes from Copidosoma aretas, assembly GCA_030522625.1. Lineage (NCBI taxonomy): Eukaryota > Metazoa > Arthropoda > Insecta > Hymenoptera > Encyrtidae > Copidosoma > Copidosoma aretas. Next base: position 1,559 of record JAPYYV010011461.1, on the reverse strand, counting down.
GAAGGGATGAGTAGTCTGGTTTCTCGAAAGGATGAGCATTGGAGGAGACAGGCGCGGAACAGGTGAAAGGAGCTAGCTGCCGGCATTGCCACGTGTGTACTTATTTGAGCTTAGTCACCTCTTTCGAGTTATACTCGCTCTACGGTTACCACTGGAGCGAAGAAAGCCGACCGAGGAAGAGAGCCGCGGAGACGAAGAACGACAGAAACGCGTGAAAGATGAGGCCGGTATACACGAGGGAGTTGCTTCCACGGGAGAGGGATAATAATAACGGCAGGCTGCTGGAGAGAAAGCGACCGATAATGGTCGCAGAGCTTGTGTGTGTATGAGCAACAATGACAAACAGAGTCAAGATAGGGCCCGGGTGTTGTTGTTGTACAGCTGTGCGAAAAAGAGCTGCACGCAAAGGGAGGGGGGGACGAAGGAATATCGGAGAAAAGCTCGGAAGGGATGGGGTGGGGGGCAGGTCAACGGGAGAGCTGTGCGAAGAGCGAATACTGAAGTTGATTGATGGAATGTCAGTCACGGGGCGGCCATCAATCTCCGCCGTTTTGCCCTTCCATCGTTCTTTCGTTCTTTCTTCCTTTCTGGGCAGCCAATATCAACGCTGTGCATGTATAACGTGTATGGGTAAACTACCACAGCAACAACCCTGGGACGGAAACTTTTACGTACACGCACGCATCATAACCGCAGCAGCGTGTGGCATCGGCTCCTCTTTCTCTCTCTCTCTCCCCCTCTCTCTGCAAACATATCTTATGCATTTGTTTCCTACGTGGTAGGATAATGTGGGCTTTCTCCTGTCTCGTTTTTGTTATTTTTTCTCTGCAGGCGTTGTTGTATCGCGGCTTGGTTTGGGGTTCGTTTTATGGTTTTGTTTTGTTAATTTAATTATATGCGGAGTAATATCGACGCGCTTCTAACGATCAGTCATTGGAACCCTGACGGGTTCTCGACGGTGCTATTAATATTTGTTTCGCGTGAGGGAAAAACAAAAGTTATGGAGGATGAACGATCTATTGAGGTTACTGGCTTTCTTTTTGATATTTTCATTTGCCCAACTGCTACGGATTATCATGTTTTATCCACGAAAACTAGTCCTGGGAAATCACCGGTATCACCTTAGTTACATCTTCACTTCGTTGCCAGACATAAAGTTCTTCCTCATTCGTAATCCTATTTGGATCGTCCTAAATCTATCATAGTTTGGAATCCTAGACAACGTAACAGTCATTACACTTTCCATTACATTTTAGTTAAATAAACACTACATTATATTATTACAACGTAAACTAACGTCCTTGTGTTTTAGAGGATTCGAATAACACAACATTACACGAATATATCACACTTACAAAGAGAAGTATCAGATGTTTGAGGATTCGAATGGACGAAACACAAAAGGAGGTACCCACCATAAGACGCTAACGCTCCATTGTGCCGAAATTGTGGTGACGAATCCAAAGGTACTAATATATACTTGATGCCCTTTTATCTCGGCTTTGTATCGTAACAGAAAGTTCCAACCAGATTACAAAAAGAACTAATATAAATGTTCA
>JAPYYV010011460.1:0-22678 GCA_030522625.1 Copidosoma aretas | reverse complement strand
TTTAAAAAAATTACACACACACATACGTCAAATTTAAAATAGTATTAATGTTTATTTATTGATTTGACTGTAAGACCGATATAAATATTTATCTTGTTTAATATTATATTTGTATATACACAACAATTGATGGATTCAATAAAATGAAATTTGTCGAAAAAATATTTGCTAAAATCAAGATTCGCCGAATATATGTAGCCGAAAAACAATTAGCCGAAAAACTTGTTATGTATTTCGGAAAAATTTTTTTTGTAAAACACGTTTTCGGCTTATCATGATTTCGTCGAACTACTTTTGGCAAAAAATTGTTTCGTTAATTTCGTAAGTTGGAAAATGTTATTTTGGCAAAATGTGAACCCCTTAGCACGCTAACTACCGAGCAAACAACTGACATTAACTATGCGTTTGTATTACTTATGACGAGGTCATTTGTCGAACTTTCTCCCAATTTTCTCTCTCTCTCTCTCTCTCTCTTTCTCTATATACTAATATTTTCGTGCTCAGCAGAGCCTACATAGTTTATACATTTTTCCGGTATGAGACACGAGAGAGAGAGAAAGGAGACACTCGAACGAAGATCATATGGACGACCCACAGGCGAGGCCAGCACCCAAAATTGTACCTATAGGACTATATATGTGAGTGTATGTACGAGTGTAAATCCGAATATAGAGGGCCGGACCATGTACGTCCCCAGCAGAGCAGAGCCGTGGAGTATAGACACGGGTAGGAGAGTAGATATAGTAGAGAGAAAGAGAGGGGAGACGCGCGAGCCAGCGAGACGACTGCCGTCCCGTTGCTGCCTACCGTGCGCGCGAATAGTTCGTTCCGACGCCTCTGCCCGAATACTCCGTGCTCCTCTTGATATCCACCGGCCGCCATTTTCCTGTCCGTCTCGAAGACCACCGCCAAGCCGACGCACCGAGCCCGCTGCTTACTTGCCACGGAGACGAGACGAGAACCCGAGCCACGATCGGAGCGCGAGACGTAGTTCAGCCAGGGCGACTTTGGACACGAGAAGCGGAGCCGAGAGGGAGAGAATCAGAGCAAGGTCATCCAACCTACCAACCTACCCGACGTTCGTCCCGTCCTACGAGAGGACCTACTGTAGTACCAGGTGGGTGAGCGCCGCGTAGGGAGACAAGCGATCCGATACGACACCGTTGCCCGCCGGAGCCAAGACGTACACTCTAGGCGTAGCTGTCCTCGAGGCCGACGAGGGCTTAGGTAGAAAATATTACGGGGGGGGAGAAGTGACATCAAGCGGTACGTCGGAGCCGAGACGCACGCACTAGGCGTATCCGTCGCCGAGGCCGACGGGCGCTCAGGTAGGACTAGGCGTATCCGTCGCCGAGGCCGACGGGCGCTCAGGTAGGAGAAAGAGATAGAGATAGGTAAATAGTTCGAGAGGCCGCGCAGATGTGTGTCGTCTTCCGAAGTTGACCCGCAGGAGTGACCCGCGCACCTAATTGAACTTCCTTTTTTAAGTTAAACTCTAAGATTATATACCTGGGGAAAAATAGATCAGGCCTATCGAACCAACGACGAGCAAGGCGATATATATATATAGATATATATGTATAGATAGATAGAAGCATAGAGACAAAAGCTGAGTGAGTGAGAAAGAGGGAAGAGTGAGTTAGGAGTGTTGTGTAGGATATAGCACAGGGTTTTCAGATCACGGGTGCTGGCCGTATGTACATCGTTGCTGACCGCCCCCCTTTGTCGAGAGACCGACCCTGCTATCCCGGGGAGCCCGTCCCTTAGAACAATTACCCAGAGGGGAGCCGAATATAATAATTGTACTGAACGATAGAAAATTTCTTGTGTCACCTTCGACATTAAATAAATAGTGCCTCCGGGCCTCAAATTAAATTTTCTGAATACGTCCTTATGTAGAATAGACCGTCAAATTTTCCCTACTTTTCAGCACGCGCTCGCCATCCCGAGCGGACGCACTATAGTGACCGGAACTCCCGTTTGGAGAGAGAGAGAGAGAGAGAAAAGGAACAGCGATCAGGTAAAAGAAAAATTGTTATAGGTAGATAAACTCGGGACGGCTGCTTTCGTCGGCCGAAATTCAATCTATCATATACTTTGTCTTGATCACCTCCAAGATACTTATCTGCACTAGAAACCATGCTACATAACGACAAAATTCTAATTTTAAAGAGGAACATGGGACAGCGGTAAATAATAGCCCATGTTTTCTGTTATTATATTGATACCTTATCCACAGATGTGACCTGTAGTGTCCAAAAATCGTGTGTGTATTATCTTATATAGCAGTACTAAAAGCTAATGGACACCTTATCACGGAAATATTTTTAACTCATACAAACAAAATAAAATCAAATAAAAAGACATATGGATTATATATGTCGGCATACATACGTCGACAGCGAAATTCATGTAAGAATCATCTAGTTTTTTCATAGATATAAAAAAAAAAATTCATCTTGTTGCTAAAACACATGTGTTAAGTACGTTTGTGATTGGTTAGGTGGACGCGAAATAAGTATACGGTGAGAGCTATCAACTTCTTTTTATGATTGCTCAAGACCAAGAATAGAGCTAAAGGTATCACGGTAACTTAGGGGTACGTCTGCTCGTCCTGCAAGTCCCCAATCTTCTCCTTCTCCTCTACTCTTTGTCCTGACTTGAGAGTTCCACTTCTCCTCTCTCCTCTAAGTCATACATCCCTATCCGAAGTGGTGGGGTGCGTACGTATCGGTATGCTATGTATATCGTACGCCACACTTCCAAAGCTGCGACGACGTCATCCTCGATGTACTACTTCTACTACTACAACGATTACCACAACGACTACCACTACTGCTGGAACTACTAGTACTACTACCACTAAAACTACTACTACAACTACTACTACTGCTAATACTACTACCACTACGACTGCCACTACGACTACAACTACTAGTACTTCTACTTCTACGACCACATCTCCTACTACAACTAGTAGTACTACTTCTACTACTACTTCTACCATTACTACCACTACTACTACTACCACTACTACTGCTAGTACTACTCGTACCACCACTCCTAATAACGTAGTGAGGGTAAAAATTTGAGTAATGTTTGTGTTCTGTTGTTTATTAAGTACGCTTTTTTCCTTTTAGGAGCAAAAAGGTATGTTTATTCAGCTGATCCTCGTTTCTCCTCAGAATTAGTTGCGCTGTGTTTTTAGTGTATAGATTTTTTTCTTTTTTACGTACGCGCTCTTTTCTCGTTTTTAACATTTGTGATAAACTGCAAAATAATTTTATGCACGAAGTTACATCATAATATTTCTACACGGCTTTTTTTCCTCATAGAGGAAGCTTTGTAATGGACAAAAAATCACATGTCGATATAACATGTTATAAATACGTTTTGTGGACGTTAGAATCGATCTACATTACTCTCGCAAAAACTTCCGTGTGTGCGTGTGTGTGTGTGTATGTGCGCGTGTGTATGTGTGCGTGCGTGTGAGTGTAATCAGTTGTATCTCAGAATTCCCTCGACCGATTTTGATCCAACAGGGCTTTTTTTTTTGTTCTTAGATTCTTATCACCGCTGGAAAGAAAATATAGGTTTTGCTGTATATTATTTTTTTATTTTTATTTTATCGATTTTTCGAAATCAATTTTTTTAGGGAAAAATGATTTTCATGCTATTTATTGGTATCAAATGTTATTTTACGACAGAAATTCTAGAAGATCATCAAATTTTACACAAAAAACGTATTTATTTAAGATGAAAAAAAATTTAGTAGCTGGGATTGCGTGGGTGTAAGTAGGGAATGGATATAATCAGTCATATCTCAGGATTTCTTTGGCTGATTTTGATCTAACAGGTCTTTTTTTGATTTTTGATATTAATCACCGCTGGAAAATAAAATTGGATTATGCTGTATAAATTTTTTTTTAATAATTTTTTTCATTTTAAAATTGATTTTTTCGGAAAAGGGGATTTTTAAGGGGATTTGTTCTCCATATTGCTTTCTCATTTTTTTTTATTTTTATTTTATCGATTTTTCAAAAACAATTTTTTTAGAAAAAATAATTTCTCTGCTATTTATGTTTTTTTATGAGATTTTAAGATAAGAATTCTGGAAGATCAGTAAATTTTCTACAAAAAAACGTATTTCGTTAAAATAAAAAATTTAGTAGCTGGGTGTGCGCGGGTGTAAGTATGGAGTGTATATGATCAGTCACCTCTTATTATTTATATGACCGATTTTGATCCAACAGAGCTTTTTTTTTGTTCCTAGATTTTAACCACAGCTAAGAAGTTTTATACCCCATTAAGGTTTTTATAATGATTTTTATTGTTGAAAAAGTTTTTTTACTTATTTAAGGGTAAACAAACCTCACTCGAATTTCTACATTGTAACATCCGATAAAGCTATAAGCAAGCTTTATTTATAATTGTGAATCATCTTGATGACTTATTTGTGTTTTTTGTTTTTAAGAGAGAAATACTAAGTTTTTTTATGGAAAATCAGTAAAATCTTGGTTAGAAACGTGTAGAATTCTGATGATAAAATAATTCATTCATATTTTTTTATCCTTTTAGCTGTCCAAAAAAAAATTGAAGTTGTATACCTGAATTTTTGTTACTAGGTTTTTTTTTTTTTTTTAAATGGTTTTTTTGAATTTTTTGAGTAAAATTTTTTGTAATAAATCATTCATAATTATGATCAATAGAGCATAAAAAGTTTTATCAGTAGCAGGTGCTTTTTTACTTTCAGGAGCGCACCATGCTTTAAAAAAAGTAAAAGGTACAAAACTGATTCTTGAATATTTTTTTGTCATCAACCGCTAAAATTACGTACAATATGAATGAAGCCATCATATCCTGCAAATCAGCATCCACGAAATAACTAAAAATTATTTTATTATCCGCTATGTTTCTATGATAACTTTATGATTTGTATTTTTTTCGATTGTATGAAAAAGTTTTTATTAGCAAAAATTACAATCAGAGGCAGATTCTGAATAAGAATATATTTTAAGATAATATTTCGTTCATGATTATAAGTTTACAGGTGACGCAGTACAGTAATTTGTATAGTAATTATACAATAATAACGATCAATATATAGCTTTCAAAACTTATGCTTCTCTCCCATCAACTGTAGAAAATATTAGTTTAAAATTTCTACGTTCAGTATAGAATTAATCCCAATTTTGTTAATCTTGTTATGTGTGGTAAAATTACTAGTGATTTGAAATATTACCGTATGCGAGTGTAATTTTATCATCGTGAGTTTGATTTTGATAGCTTAAAACGCATATATTTTTATAGAATGTAATTTTTATTATATAAAGGATTATTCATGCATACAAATTCATACAAAAGATCATTATTGTTCAATTTGAGCTTATATAATAAAAAAGAATGATATTTTAAAAGGTATAGTTACAGAAAAATAAAATGATAGCAAAGAAAAAATATGAGGAAGCTTTTTTCCAATGGATTAGCAGAGGTTTTTTGCTACATTTTCCCATATTGTGGATTCAGTATCATATCTGCAGGGTTACTTATATAAAATGCGTATGTAATATGCATATAACTCATGGTTTGATTCATTAGACATCTTTTCTTATATTTATATGATTCATTTCAAGTGAAAAATAATTTTAATTTGGTTAGTAGCATATGTAGATTACTAATTGATCCATATAAGTAAACATAAGTGAATTTAATTTCTCAAGAATCGAGTAGCAGTATCTGCTTTTTTATAAATAATGTATGTACTCAAATATACATGGTAAGTATATACATGAAATTTTGCTAGGTATACGCATTAAAATTATTGTCAAAGATGTTGATGGCTAAGATGTTACTTCGTCCAATCTGTATTACTAGGGTTTAATTTTTTAGTATTATTCAGCAATTACAGGTTTTAATGTTAGTATGTAAGTTAATTAATTATTATTGTTAATAATTTTGTTATGATTATTATTATTGTGATTCTAGTCAAGGATGTCGTCGTAAGGATGTAGTACTGCTTTCAAAAATTCAATTGCTCGTTCATGGTTTGTTGCTGTCGAGCTACTGGCTTTCCTTCGATGGCCCTGTACTTCTGAGTTTGATTGCCGGCCAGTTGTGCAGGTGTTAGATATCCTTGCGTCTCGATGACGATAGGCTCTCTCCTGGCTCTTTTTTGTTGTATTATTACCGGTCTAAGAGCTAAGCTATTATCCGGTGCCGCTCTGCTGCTCCCCGAGCGTCTTCTACCTGTAATAATTCTATAACAGATTGATAGTGCCCCCCCCCCCCTTTTATAAGGCACTTTCATACCAAATACCCGTCTATGGTTATTATAGTTCTCACGATTATTGTATATATTCGCTATTTATCGTTTTCTGCTCACTTGTGGTTTTCTCTTGGTCAGATAATTTTTTTGCTTTTTCATTGATTTTTTCTAGGGTTGTACCGTCTTATAGTATGTCAGTATCTGTGTGGCCTTGCTTATTTACCAGATCTAAGACAAAGTCTTGGAATAGGAATTCCGTCATCTCGGTTATATTTCTGTTGGCAATTTCTAGCGTTCTCAGTACGCCTTCTACGTCTACTCTTGTTTCGGTGAGAGTGATTATTGTATTCTCTTGTTCTATGTGTAGTAATGACTTAAAAAAAGTTTTCGCTGCGTGAGCCTAACATTCGCTCTGTAACTTTATGATTTCTGAGCCTTTTAGGGTAAAAAATCTTAACTCGGTCTTCCGGCATTTTATATGGGTCACTCCACCCAAAACGGTCTATTTCATTTCACAGTCAATTACGACGTCACGAAAGAAGCTTAAGTTCGGAAAACTTTTCTAACTAATAAAGACTGTTTTTCTGCTGATGGTACAACAAAAATTAGAACTTAAAAATGTACGGTTTTAGTTATGGACGAAAAAAAGGCTCTAAATTAGCGTTACGGGCTCGTGTCCCGTTCACAGTTTCTAACGTTTGACAACGCCCAGAGGCTACGCAAGGCTTTTTTTATTCATTTAGCGGTGTATCATTTAAAAGGTATTGGCGTAAACAATATTGTCATGTACTTTTTAAAGCCAAAAAAGATTGCGTCTAAGACAGGGATGCCTTTAAAGTTGCGGGACTAAAATCTTATAAATTTCACATTGACCCAGAAAATGCTCTCGCACGTTTATACCGTTGATCTTAGGCACTTTAATTTAGGTGCTTTATATTCTATAGATGTTAGGTTACATGCAAGAATTTTTTAAAACGTTTCTTGTCATGACTAGCCAGAGCTATAGCCTTGCGAAGTCGTGGATTCAGCTTCCCCAAAATAAAAAATTAAGAGCCCGTAGCGCTAAACAATCTGGTATATCTCTGCTTAGGGTTGTCGGATCGACTAGACCAATGCAGCATATGATAGTAGTTAAACATTTCTTGATGTAAGTGCTCGAGCGTAGTTTAATTCTTACTTGGAGCGCCGCAATCGCGATTTTATGACGATTTAATAGGAGCCTGTAACGCTGCAGTTTTTTGCACAAATCGCCTTTCATCGTCGCAGAATGTTAGAATATCGACTCAAATAGTGAAGCTGATGAATGGAGATCATGAGTACATCATATAGGTGCAAAGATGAAGTTATATTTTGACTACACAAGTTCAAATTTCGATCTGGTTCCGGTCAAGCTGGGCACTTGCCAAACGCGGCTATCTTTATTTATTTTGTTCAGGAACTTACGGAGGAAAATACTTGGTCAAAAAGAAAACTTGTTGTTTTAGCTGTTTAGAATTTAAAAGCTTTTAATTTGAGTATAGCGTATGAGTGTTTAACAGCGGTTGCTCGAGCAAATAGGTGTTTACTCGTAGCAGGTTGAGACATATCTGATTCGTACTTTATAGCGTTGATAATATTCGAATATGTACAAACTTGCATACTAGGGATTTTCCATACTTCGAACTTGAATATAAATACAGCAATCGTTATAAATTCCAAGAATTGTTGCTATAAAATATAATGAAAAATACTAAACTAAAATAATATCGAAAATGAAATCTGAAAGTACACGATTGGCGTGAGAACATTTTTTGAGGGCCCGTAATGGTACATACTCCAGCCAATTCAATATATTTCTGCTGCAAAAATTTTTTAAAAGTGATCCAGCTGGCTTCAAGAAATTCTAACTTACTTTGATCGCAAACAACACAAAAAGATATTAGAAAAATTAATAATAGCTCTTAAGTCTTTATCCATTTCAAAATACGCTGTTTTTTGTAGAATGACATATATATATATGTGTATATATATATTGGCTCCTGTCCGGAAGTTGTAAAGATTCATTGGTTCAAGGCATGTAAATGTTGCCCATGGGTGTAAGATAGCCTTGATAACTTTATTCGACATGTGCTTAGGTCGGGATGATTTTACTTCAATATAAGTTTTATCTTACAGTTTTCGAGGTCATATATTTCTCGTACAGGTTCATTATGAGCCCGTATAAGTATCGTTTTGAGTGTCTTGCATTTCCGCATTCTTGATTGTGATATAGGCATATTTTTTCCATAGTTCTTGTTAATCACTATACATTCGTAATCTGGCCAAACGTATGCGAAAACGTTTGTCAAGTTAATACCTGCTTGTTTTGTTGGTAGAGGTAATGTTTTCTATGATTTTAAGCGTTCTTTATCAAGATAAGGCATTACAATGTAAAATACTAAACAATTACTCATATACATGATTGTGACGGTTGATATGCCCATAATTTCTAGGGCACTTGCTTCGCCTTTTCGTCCTGGGAAAGTTAGTCCGGGCCTTGTCTGTTCTGTCAGGGTCACTAAATCGTTAAAGATGTATGGTGTAAGAAATCGCGGGTGTATTCTTCCCTTTGAGGCCAAAAGGACTGCGTCTATCAGTGCAAATGTGGCTGATTGATATTGATGTACGCTTTTTACTGGCATTTCTATTGTTAGAGCTGGGATAAACTCTTGGTGTAGTAGATATTTATCTAGTCTGGCTTCTTCAACTCTCTGTTTCCTCCTTTTTCCGTTTCTCTTTATAGATCGTAATCTATTTGTTATAATTTACGTCTGGTTTGCCAGTAGCATAGCTATTGTCTTTGTGTTATTAGAATTTGACTTAATAAGATTATTTTTTTTCCATCTTCCTCATTAAGTGTGCCACATAGGAATCTATTGATTTTGTTGCTTGTCTTTAACTTTCTGAGAGCTTCCGAGACAAAAGGGAATTATCTTCGGCTTGCATTAATTGTAAAGCTTATTGCTAAGATTTCAGAGCTCGGGGCCACATGTAAAATAGCGGGTTAAGTCAACGGTTTAGATTACCGCCCTTTCGTGCTAGTTATAGCTTACATATTAATATTTTCTGCTATCAATCCCGCACTATGTTTTATTTGCGTTATGGACCAGGAAGTATTTTCTGGGGTCGTTACTTGGTCCGTGCCATAAGAAATCACTTATTTTTTTATGTTCCTGTTGTGCTCATTAATGTCATCTAGTATTTTTGAATCATATACAATTATATGTTCTGAATGCTTTTTGGTTGTATATTTTATTATATATATTCTTTCTTTTTTTTTGTATGTCTGCGTGATGGTCGTGTCCTATTTTAACTGGTCTATCTCCACCTTGACTTTTTGGTATTTCAGGAAAGATGTGGTAAACGTATTTTAATAGTCATCTGGCATTCTTGCATACCTTTTTTTCGTAAGACGTGCTTCTCTTTAGTGTACTCTCTATTCTCTTTCTTTGGTGTCAAGATATATGGTGTGGGGGAGGGGTTTTCGAGGGTTAACGATATTATTTCCGGTGCTTATTGTCGTTTATGTTTCCGTTGGACTAATGTACATTAATTTTGTTCTGCATTCGAAAAATAATTTTTTTTTTTTGTTAACAGGCTACCCGTCTCGATAGTTTATGATCGTGTTAATTTTAGGAATTGTTGTTTGTTGGATTTATATTTATTGATCGTCTGTATTGATTTTTAGGACCTTTTGTTCTCTTAGATCAAGACTGACTTGTTTTAATAGCTTTTGCATGTTTATTTTAATTATTATTTAATGTTTTTTTTCTCTGCGCTAAATAACGGATATGGCTCTTTCTTCACGATTTCTGAGCATTTTACCTTTTCTTTGCTCGTACTGAAGGCTCGTACTCCGTTTTATTCAACGTGTTAGTTGAGTTACGTCAGATTTATACAGCAGTAAGTTTGACGAAAGGGGGTCCGAATGATTGGCTGGCTTTTCCCGAAGCCGAGAAAATTTACATGATGTATTCATTGTGCTGTTTATGTTTGTTATTGGATATCGTTTTTTCATTTTTACTTCCCCTCGTTAAATGAGAATAGGATCTTGGAAAGGCTTTATTGCCGCAGGTTTTCTGCCTTTTTCTCATCGTTCTCTCCACACTTCTTCAATGCCTTTTGTCGCAAGTAGACGGCTTTTTCATTTTTACAAGTATGTTCTCCATCGACTCCATTGTTAAGTGTCTCCTGATGTTTGCGAAGCTTAGCCTTGATTGCTCTCGTGCGAGCCCCAAGTTTTACGTGCCAAGGGGTGGGTGATGCAGGATCCTCTGCGGTCCCATTCTAGAGGAGGAGGTCGCCTGTCAGTAATGTCGTTGCGTGAGCATAGATATTGTGTAGCCAGTGTTTCGTTGCATTATTTGTGTCTGTTACGGTGTTTTTTTCTTCTATACTTATATTAATGGAATTTTTATTTTCTAGGTCATTTATTCAGTTATTTTGCCTATTATGCCGGTGTTTTAGGGTTAGCGTGATGATAAAATTGTAGCCGTCTGTGGGGGTGCATCGGTTTGAGTACCCATCAGTTTCTGCACACATAGACCGGTGAATTTCTTTTTTTACCCTGTATTCCTATTTTTTTACTATTATTTTACTGTTTGATAGCTAGAGATACGTTTAGTGATTGATCCCCACGCGCTTTTTGACCTTCCATAGAGGTATGCGACTTGATGTTACAGACGCCTTCGCTACCGGTGCGCCGTTACATGTATTGGGGTGGCGTCTGTATGTGTTACGTGTCTGGTCCGGCCCGAAAGCTGTTCCGAGTCACTTTTCATCATTAGATTGCTGCTAGGCTGCCAGGTGTTGGCAGAAGTGTGGTATGAAGGTGCTGCCCTATCCTGAAGGCTGTTGCTTCCTATGCTGTGAGCCGAAGCTGCGGGTTCCACAGGTCTTTTTTGGTGCTGGTGGCCGCGGTCCCGCTCGCCGCCCTTCAGTGATTACCCGTTGTAACAACGGCCAGTCACTCATGTAATGTCATTTCGTTTTACTCTGTCTATATATGCATACATTCTTTGTGTTCTATGTGTTAATATTGTTCGTCGTTCTTTTTCTTTACAGGTCTGGCGTGTTCCGGACGGGGATTTCACCATCCTGGGAGACCCTTGGTATCAGGTCCCCATTGCTCGTTGGTCAGACCAGGCTCCTGTTCTTTAGGATGTGCCTTTGACAAAAGACAGTAGACGTGCTGAAGCTGGCGTACCTTTGCCTGTCCAGGCTCCAACGCCTTAGGTCCATTCCTCGGCAAGCGTTCTTCAAGCGCTAGTGCGGGTTATGGCTCAGAAGGCTAGATTATGGTTGATGGACAGAAAGCCAGTCACCCGCTTCAAATAGGTGTACTGTTTCGCTAATTTCGATCCGTTTTTAATATAAATGGATAAAAATAATTGAAACCGTCTTTACTTCTTTCTTTTCAACGCCCCTTTTTGCCCCACTTTAGAGGTGCTGGTAGGTAACGGAAGCAGAAAATGACTTTAAATTACATTTTTCTTTTTAACAATTACGTAGGTGCACTATCGTACTTAGATAAAGCCACGCTCGTAACTCTTGCGCTCGTAGGGAATACATACATATACACATGGAACATTCCACGTGTACAGGAAAAATAAAAATGCTTTCTCTCCAAAGTTTGGAAATCAATAATACCCTATTAGAAATAAAAAAAAATAAAAAAAAATTTATAAAAAAAAACAAAACAGAAAAAAAAGAAAAGAAAAAAAAAAAATTTTATAAAAAAAAAAAAAAAAAAAAAAAAAAAAAAAAAAAAAAAAAAAAAAAAAAAAAAAAAAAAAAAAAAAAATTGCTAATTGTTAGCATTTTTTCCGTAGGATACAATAAAAATATTAAAACAATTTTATGGTTAGTTAGCCCCTCGTTCACAAGTTCGATGTCTTAAAATCGATTTTTCAAAAAGTATGACACTTATTTTTATTACTTTTTTTTCTTAGCTTAATATATAATTTATCGAATAATTCTTTGTTTATGATGGGCCAAGGTAAGATTAAATGAGGCACCTATTACGATCTCAGTGTCAAATTTGGTACATTTGAAATAGTGGATCCAGTATAGCAGCCGATATTTTAAAAATTATTAATTTATGCAAGTAAAAAAATAAAATCATAATCTACGTAAAATTTTAAATCGCAAACGTTCTGTGCAAAGTTTTCGTAAATTACGTCAGTTTCGAGAAAAAAATCCGTTAATATATGAAATTCTTTCACTAGACAGAATTTGATAATAATAGGTAATATACTTGTATCTTCTCATATAGTATAGAATATAAGTGCCCTTTAGCTGTAAGAGTCATTGATTACAAATCCAGTGACGGGTTGATATAATTGAAAATGGTGAATCCAAGATGGCAGCCAATATTTTTCAAATCAACGACTTTTACAAATAAAAATACGTTACTATAATCTACGTAAAATTTTTTATCGTAAATGTCCCTTGCCAAATTTTTGTGAATTACCTCATTTTCGAGAAAAAAATCCGTTAATATTTGGAATTCTTTGACCCGACAGATTTTGATAATATTAGGTGATGTGATTCAGAATTTTTACACAGTATAATATGTAGGTTCCTCTTTTTTGCTTATGTCACTAAATACAAATGTAGTGTCGGGCTAATAACATTTAAAACGGCAGATCCAATATGTCAGCTAGCATTTGAGAAATAGACAAATTTTCCGAATGACAAAAGTAAGTCGTAATCTAAATTAAATTAAACATCATATTTTCAAAAGAGCTAGTGCACGCTTATTTTTTTCTTTGTGTTTACATTTAGTTGTGTGACTCTTTATAAAATGCATTTTTATCATGGCTAGTCGCTTGTTCACGAGCTCTCCTTGGTCCAATGGACTAATGAACTTCAAAGGAGTGAGTGGAAAAAGCTATCAGACTTGTATATCTATATATATGCTGTAGCCATAAACGTCGCACGCATGTCTGTGTAAATCTTATGGGATATGGCATCCAGTCGGCAGCCGTTCCATGATTGTCTGCTTACTTTCTCGAAGCTAGTGAATTTCTAGTGAGAAAGAACAAGATGCGCGACAGCATACCAGTGGTGGAAAGATCAATAGAATGTTGTACAGAAGTTTACAGGGTGAGCTAGTGAAATTCTACTGATTTGCCCAACAGTGCAGCACACCTTATATCTTTATTCTGCTGTGCGTACGTCTATGGGCTAAGATGTGGCGCAACTCTATAAACTGGACCCTACAGTACCGTCCCACAAAACACTAGTATGACTGATATCTGAGAGACACCGTATAGATGGAAATATAATAACTCACGTCCATCGCCACGATGTCATTTCGACAACTATGGTTTTTTTGAAAAATGTAAACTATAAGAGATACTGGCGCTCGATATGTGCTAACATTTTCCCTTTTATACGTTACCAATGTTCGCAGTATTTTGCAGGGTACCTTTTATTCACATTCTGGTTCCTGGGGCTCGATCGCGTCCTTCGATATCGTGATCGAGTTTGTGTTTCGACTGTCACTTCTTGTGTACGGGGAAAAGTATGATACATTTTCGTCACTTTTCTGTGCAATCTTGGGTAATGTGACGGTCAAAACTCCAAATCGATCTTGGTATTGTAAATTATTGTGCGGTTATAACTATAAAAAAGTAGCTGTTATTTCCCAAATAAAATGAAAAAAAACACTTATAAAGAAAACGCTAAAATTTATATACTTCTACACTTTAACAATTACCTATATACAATAACAAGTAATACCTACTATTTTTTAGATCTGTCAAAGACTTCCAAATATTAACGGACTTTATTCTCGAAAATGACGTGAATCACAAAAATTTTGCAAGGGACATTTTTTATTTAAAATTTTACGTAGAATATAATAATTTTTATTTATTTGCAAAATTCGTTGAATTGGAAAAAAACTGGCCGCTATCTGGGATTCACCATTTTGTATTTTGTCAACCTGATACTAGGTTTGTAATCAGTGATCCTTACAGCTAAGGGGCACTCATATGCTATACTGTATATGGCCTATAATTATCAAAATCTGTCGAGTCAAAGAATTTCATATATTAACGGATTTTTTTCTCGAAAATGACTTAAGTAACGAAAATCTTACACCACAAGTTTTTGAATCAGAATTTCACGTAGATTATCGTCTTATAATTTTATTTGCAAAATTCAATAGTTTACAAAATATTGGCTGCCATATTGGATCCACCATTTTGGATGTACTACTTTTGACACCAAGATCGTATAACGCGCCTTTTTTTATATCAAAAAACATTTTTTACATATATTTTTTCGTTATATAGAATAAGAAATAACATAGAAACTTTTTTTTAACATTTAGCGCCCTCTAGCGCCAACATTTAACTTTTGCCCAATATAAACTATAAGTTAATTGATAATGCATATGATAAGCTAGAAAAAAATTAATAAATAACATAAAAATGTGTCCTACTTTTTTAAAAATCGATTTTAGTACTTAGAACTTGTGAACAAGGGGTTCAAATAACCCTTAAATTGTTTTTAATATTTAAATTGTATCCTACGAAAAAAATACTAACAACTTCTATTTTTTTTTTTTTTTTTTGATACGCATTGATTTGTCTCCGAAATCAAGAAGTTCTTATTCTAAGAAAAAATTTCAAAAGCTTGACCGTCGCCAACGGTAAGTGTGTTAGTTAAAAAATCCGATAAACCTCCAGTATTGTTTTCCTAATGGAGTACTATTGATTTCCAAAGATTAGGAAGAAATTTTTTTTTTGTTACTGCTCACGTGGAATGCCCCATATATATATATATATATATCAATTTAAAAGGAAAGAAAAAAAAAGGTAAATTTTTGGGGATTTTTTATGATTTTGTCCACTAAGCCCGACCCCCCCCCCCCATCCCCACCCCCCCCCCCCCCCCCCGCCGCTCCACGCCCCCGTGTCGCCCCCCCGTCCTATATCAGTTGGCCTTCCTACATTTCCTCCACAGCTGCCCCACAGACCCCCTCAGCCCCCCACATTATAAGGTAAAAATATGTTTTCTTTTTTGTTTAATATCGTTGTATTTCCCCCACTGCCCCACAGTGGGAGATTTCTAGTTTCAATTGTCAGAAACCTAATATCTAAGAAGGAAAAAAGATAATCAAAAAATTCCTATTGGAGCTTAAAGCTAAGATGATGGCAAACAAGAAATGATTATAGAGAACTTTAGAACCTAAAATACTAACCTCCAAATTAACAGAATAACCTCAAAAAAACAAATTATTCCATAAAAATTTAAGAAAAAAAGCTTGAGTTAACGTTAAAACCATTATTCTGAAAAGGAACGAATTTTTTATGACGAAATATTAGGTTTAATTTTTTTTAACGTGACCTAAAAGCCTGAAATTGTGAATTTTTAGTCTTGTAAACCTAATATCCCGAGAAGGAAATACGATTGTTCAAAATTTCTCGTTAAAGTTTAAAACTAAGATGAAAGCAAACACTAATATCTTATAGAGAACTTCAGAACTTGATATTCTAACCTCCAAATTGATGGAATAACCTCCAAAAAAAAAAAGTTTTTGAACAAAATTGAAAAAAAAGGCTAAATTACCATTAAAATAATCACGCCTTAAAGATACAATACTCTTATCACAAAATATTAAGTTTATTTTTTTTAACATAACCTAAAAGCCTGAAATTTTGAATTTTTAGTCTTGTAAACCTAATATCTCGAGAAGGAAATAAGGTAATATGAAAAATTCTTGATAAAACTCAAAGTCAAGATGATAGCGAACAAGAAAAAAATTATAGAGGACTTTAGAACTTAAAATTCTAACCTCGAAAATCGTAGAATAACCTCAAAAAAATTATTAAGAAAAAATGAAAAAAAAAGCCTGAATTGCTGTTAAAATGAATATTACTCAAAGATGCAATACTATTATGACGGAATATTAAGTTTAATTTTCTTTAACATAACCAAATCATGTGAAATTTTAAATTTTTTGTCTTGTAATACTAATATTTTGAGAAGAAAAATAGGTAATTTAAAAATTCTTGTTAAATCATAAATTTAAGATGCTAGCCAATAAAATAAAACTATTCAGAGATTAAAAATGTACAATCCTAAGCTCTAAATTTTCAAAATGACCTTTAAATAAATATTTTGTATAACAGAGTTAAAAATAAAAAACTGAACTAGCTCTCTAATGATTGATTTGACAACATACAATACCATTATTAGAAAATTTAAGTTTTATTTTATTTTACCTAACTGAATAGCTTACAATTTTGTATTTTTAGTATTACAAAAGCAATATCTTGCGATGGAAAATATACAATCTAAAAATGTTGCAATTTTCAGGTGAGATCTTAGTGAATAATAGTCATTCCTATATTCATAATTTTAATAACATTGAGTAAGACAGTCAGAAAAACGTCATTCATTTACAATCAAAATACGAAATACATATATTTCTTATACTTTCTTTATACATATAAAAAACAGTTCTAAATATTTTGTACATACCCCAACATTTATGTCGTGAACAATTTTTTTTTAATCATTATCCTGTTGTCTCCCTTTAATATTGATCAACGAAATTAATGGATCCGATGAATAAATAGATCTAGTAAAAACATTAGTTAACTGTTCTATTCGACTAGTTTGTCTTGCATGGGTTATTTAATTTTGTCTGTGATGGTTATGCCACGCCTCTCTTCCATGTTCCGAATAAAACAGCATGGGCAACGGGAACATTTTAGCGATTTCGCACCCATGCATAAGCATTTTATGGACAGTTGGATTAAGCTTCGACCACGGATAAAGCTGATGAGACATCCAGTACGTCTTAGCACATAACGCTTCCAGCTTGTTTGAATCAACTTCCTTTCCACAACTAAACAATGCTAAAATAATTGTCATATTTACAACCAATTCTTCTCTAATACCCAAGGCTTTAGCAAATTTGACTGGATCGTCAAAACATCTTTGGGCAAGGTTTCCCGTATTGCTTGTCCCCTTACCCTGTACCACTTGATCTGCTCGGACGCCAAAACTATGAGTAGTAAAGCATATTAAAGAAACAAAATTTTTAAAGGTAAATAAATTACCTATTTGAATTTTCCGCAGAAATTCATCTTATATTTCACCAAACCCGAGTTTATTATTCAGTAAATAGATAATCTTTATACTGTTACCTCTTTTTCTAAATTTAACCAGATCAGCTCCAAGTTACGGCATAAATTTTTCGTTTATTTCCTTTCCTGCTTAAGATTTAAGGTTTTCAACACTAGATATTCAAAATTTCAGGATTCAAGGTTATGTTGAAAAAGATTAAACGTAATATTTTGTCATAATTGTTTTGTATTTTCAAGGAATAATCATTTAATCGGTGATTCAGCCGCTGTTTCTTAATTTTGTTTAAAAAATTCCTTTTTTTTGTCATTCAATTAATTTTTAAGTTAGAATTTCACGTGTTAAAGTTTTCTATATCGTTTTTTGTTCGCTATTAATTCAGCTTTAAGCTCTATTCATAATTTTTTGATAAACTCTTTTCCTTCTCGAGATATTAGGCTTACAAGACTACAAACTCACACTTTTATGCTTTGAGGTTATGTTAAAGAAAACCAATCGTTTACGCACCACGGAAGGAAATGAAGAATGCTCAGATTACACGTTTGCCACCCTCGGCTTCACCTTGGGTCGCAATGCACGTGTAATCTAGAGCATTCTTTACTGTCCCTCCCTTGGTGCGTAATGTACTATTTTTCAAAGGTAATTTTATTAATTTGAAGGTTGGGATTGTAAGTTATAGGATTCTAAATCATTTTTTTTCTGTTTACTATCATATTAGCTTTAAGCTCCATCAATAATTTTTTGATTATCTCTTTTCCTTCTTAAGATATTAGGTTTCTGACACGTAAAACTAGAAATCTCCCACTGTGTGCCCGCTTCCCATTATTACAACAGCCCCCTGACATTTTACTATACCACTGAACGCCCTTACGCCCCAGTTTTCGTTAGAATATCCCTTATTTACCTAACAATTTACATATGTTTTTCCGCAATTTCACGTAAAAATCATATATTTGATTTTTGAGAGCCCCCCCCCACCCCCCCGCCAGGACTTTAAATTTTTTTTAAACTTATATATTCCCTCCCCCCCCCGCCCCCTCCCTATTTCCCCCGTAGCCTAAGATGGCCGACCACTGCCTCCTCCCTATTTCAGCCATAGCCTAAGATGGCCGGCGTCACCCGAAAGACACATTCTCGTTGACGTCTCCCCAAAACAGACGTATTATTCCGATTGCAGACGAATCCTTTCACCCTACCCCTCAACATCGTCGAACATTGCTGAAAACAACCGACTGCAGCTGAAGCCGCTTCTTCACAGCCCCTCAGGATTTTCTATTTTGCTCGCACGTCTTGTTTGGCTGATAGCCAGATGCACAATAGAAAAACGTTACTATTAGTAATACAACTGATGCAACAGATAACGGAACACCCGTACGCTTGAGCGTTATGAAGTAAAAATAAAAAATATCTCAAACACCTACACCTAAATAACCAAATGGACTCGCCCACTTGCACTGTATATTAACAGAAAATTTATTTACTAAAAGTGTAAGCAAAGAAGTATATTGGGTTTCGGAATAAAGTACGTAGAATAATACCTTATATTATACTCTAATAACACTCTATTGGAGGAGTCGAGCAGAGCAACCGATGAATGCGCATCATGCAAAAAAAACCAGTCGTATGAAAACCATAATTGCGCTGTAGTCCAGCAAACTATATCTACGTAGAGATAGGCTACGAGCTCTAAATCGGAAACCCTGTTTTTTTATACATAATGTGATCGGCAATATATATTCGTGTATTACACTTACTATATAGTTGTATCACACTTTCGATCATGATGTTGATAAACAAGGTTTTCTGAATGGCACATTCTTTTGACAAGGAACAGAACCAATTAGATTTTAGGGCAATAAAGCTCCAAATTTGTCAAAAATAAAATACTTGCTCCATTATAATGTTCTACTACGTCAAAAATAACTAACATTGCTGTACTGAGGCAGGAAATAGAAAACCTGGCAGTCAGTGATACAGCTGTTAAAACAGATACTTACCCGAAATCGGTCTACTTTAGCTCAATACGTTATTCAAATAAAATGAAATCAAAGCACAAATAATCAAATAACAAAATAAAGACTTTCGCTAACACTGCTTTTTGATAAAGAAATTATTTAATAATTCAGAATTCAAGCAGAGTAGTCCATAAGGGTTTGGAATAGCATACATAGGATAATCACTCCTTATTACAGAAATTGGAGAAAGCAACCGAATCATAGACATGTTGGAAAGAGTACCAGGCATGTGCAGAATATGATGACGTTGTAGTCTAGCAAACTATAACTAAGATGTAATTGTCTCATAAGTCCCCAATGGGAACAATGTTATTTTTATACAAAATATGATTAGCTCTTATTTTTTCGTGGATTATACTTACTTCGTAGGTGTACTGTAATTGCGATCATTATGTAAACAGACAAGAAATGCTGCATAGCCCATGCGTTTGACAGCGGAGAAAACCAATTAGATTTTAGGGCAAGTAAGCTCTATAATTGTCTAACGGATATATGTTTTCCCATAATATATAGTTGTATGGTTTTGAGGTGACTACTAACACCGCCCTGCTCCATCCTGACTTCAACTTCTTCCCAGCTCCCCTTTAGCTCCCACCCCGAAATGAAAAAAAAATTGGTTTCTTGTTACCGTGAAATATGACCTTAAATAATTTAAGCTAGCTCCCCCTCGCTCCCCCTTGACACCACTCCTCCTTGGATCACCAACTCCCTCTAACTCCCCATTCAGCTCCTCCCCAAACATGTTTTTCCTTCTGTAATAACTTTTGGCAACACTATTACTTTCTTATAAGTATTTAGATACCCACATAAAAAAAGCCCATTTTCTGAAAATTAATAATTGAGCAGCTAATAATAATCAATAGAATAATAATATTCATAATCATACACCAAAAATTTATGTTTACAAGGATAGAAGCAGTAGAAAAAATGGTATGTATTGAAATAAAAAGCATTATTTGGATCTTAGGAAGATACATTTTATATGTACTATTATAGATCTTGAGGAAATTATGAAATTAGCGATAAGACAATCTGTTTTGCTGTCATAACCAAATACCTACACTCGAGATACTATACTTGCAAGTTTCAAAGCTTCTCTTGGCATTCTTCATGCTAGAAATAACCTTGCGTTATGGCGCTTATTAGTGTAATTTTTAACAAGAATATATCTATTATTGAATTAAAATTTTTCTTGGGAAAAATAAAAAGCATAAAAGACACAGAAGAAGATGAAATTAAGATGAATTGTTTTAAGAATCGAAAAATAATTTGGACAATTTATTTGGCAAACAAACTTTATAGCTTATAGACTGTCACACATATTATTGACGCGTGGGCAATAGCATAAATCCATCAAATTCACAAGGCAGGCAGGAAGTTGAAGTACTTTAAAACTACAAAAGAGTGGCTTTTTAAATTGAACATACAAGATTTAGGAATTTTTAATCGCTGATACTGTAGAAAAATGGTTGAACAGTGAAAAGTAATAGAAGAGAGTTAGGCTGCTATCAGAACAAAAGGACGAGCAAGATACCACATTTTTGTACTAAATAATTTAATTTAAAGCAAACTAGAGGATGCAATCAATAAATTATATGCTGTGTTTTAAAGTTAGGAGCACTAATGCATTCAATCGGCGGAATTCTTGTACTAATATTGGTATGTGGATAATCTTATAATTTCGTCATACAGATGCGATGAAATTTATTTAATGGTCCGATTATTTTCAAAATTGTTATCAAAGCTTTTATGGTTGTTCTCTGAGTCTTTAATGTAATGGTTATTTAAAAAAAAAAACCAGTGAGTTGATTGAAAAAAAAATTGATTATATTTGTTCTATACAAATGCACTCGGTAATATGTGCTAAGTTAAGGTTGGTTATTTGTTAAATAAAATCACATTCCATCACATATGTATATCTGTCCGAAGTCCTAGCCCAAGCAAACGTTTTTTTTAATGTTCTATTGTTATTCAAATTATGATTTTTTTTAAAAGAAATATTTTTAAAACAGCATATAAAAATTTTAATTTTTATAAATGAAATAAATATCTAAAATAGATTTTAATAATCATTTTCGAAATTAAAAAAAAAAAATTATATACTTCTTTAAGAAATAAGAGGAAAATTTATCATTATTATTATTATAAAAAAAAATTTCTATACGTATAATAATTATCGACATGATATATCTTACAAATATATATAATTGGAAAATTGGCAAGCATAGGGCGAACTTAGGCAAATATACACAAAGAATAAATATTAGAAAAAAACAGCGCAGGTTACGTAATATAATACCACAGGTAGCAGAGACACTAATAATGATAAGATCTATAGGGCTAAAAATAATTTCAAATTTAAAAACAGGATTCCACAATAATTAAGCAAAAAATATAGATTATAGATAAGTTCATGGAATACTAAAGAAATAAAAGAGAGAGTGAAGATAGAATAAAAGACTATCGCAAAATGCATAGATAGAGTAATCGGAGATAAAAAAATTAAACAAACATAAGAAAACTACGAAAAGTAGAACAAAGCAAAATTTTAATGCGTTTTGAAGAGCTATTAAAAAATTAGAGAAGGAACAAAAGAGAGATTATGATGAGGAAGAGGCATTAGAAAATAATTTGAAGAATTTTGTTAAGAGACAACAATGATACGTTTTATAAGAAAAACGAACATAGGAGTATTGAAATCAACAGCAACTCCGAAAAAGATTTTACATGGATATATCAATCATTGAATTAAAGAATTTCTATGTGAAAATAAATAAAAATAAACGACAGAGATGAAGACAGAATTATGGAAAACTGTTTCAAGAAGCTGAAAATAGTTTGGATGATTCAGTTCAAAAACATACATTATAGCTTATAGACTAACACACATACCATCGAAAAGTGGGAAATATCAAGAATCTATTAAATTTACAAGGTAGAAAAGGAGTAAAAGGACTTTAAATCCACAGGAGAGTGGCGTTTTCAAATGTAGCATTCAAAATAGTAGCAATTATATTCGTAGATAAGGTAGAAAAATAGGTAGAGGAGTGTAAAAGAATACAGAAAAGTCAAGCTGGCATCAGAGCAACAAGAAGAACAACGTGCCATATTTTCATACTTAGTAGTTTAATTAAAAATAAAATAGGGGAAGAGGGCAATAAATAATATGTCTTCCAAGACGTCCAATGACAGTAGGTAAATAATTAAATAAACAAGCGTCCAATGGTGGTACTGTCAAACTTTTATTATTATCTAATCAAATAAACAACGTTTC
>JAPYYV010011459.1:0-20176 GCA_030522625.1 Copidosoma aretas | reverse complement strand
CTCGAGGAGAATTTCTCGCTGTATACGCTAGGCGCCGGTATGTCGGATTGCCTAATTACTGTATTGCACGTGCATATATAGATATATATATATATATATATATATTATACCTGTACGTGTTTGTTTGGCCGCGCGTCTCCGCGTCTTTAATAGACGCGAGCGCTATTCTCTATTATATACTGTTGTTGTACGAGCTGAAACGTTGCACGTCGCAACCTATGACCTCTCTGGAGCAGCTCGTTATCATCTCTTGTACATACATATAAACATATAAATATATAATTTGCTTCTCTCGAACTACTGAAAAACGCGCCAACTCCTTAATTTGACGGATGTTTGCCTCCAAACTAAAAAGCGATACAACTGTCGTTGGTTAAATAGTGAAAGATAATATAAATGTAGAACAGAGGGATTTTTTACTCTAAGCTCTGAGAGAAATAACAACATATTTACAATCACTTCTTCTTTCGCAATCGGTCAATTACAGACTCCCAAAAGATTAATTACAGTATTGACGTCGTGTCGACATTATATACAACTATACGTTTTGGAGTGACCTGTCAGTTTACGCCCACTGAGATTAAATACGTACGCCCACGCTGTTTCGGCGTTCCGGCTCAATAATAATAATAATAATAATAATACATATGTTCTCCCTATGATATCCAAACTTTGGAACGAGACACTTATATTACGTAATGTATTATACGTATCTATATCTGTAGTTTGCATACATCATCCACCTGTATTATGTATATTGTGAATCTGAACGAGACTAATTTTACACAATTTTATTAAGTTATTTTGCCTTTTGCACGTTGAATAAATTTGATCGTTGATTGTTGGATCGAATTGCAACTCTACCGAGGCCCGGGGCAAAAAATTACATTGTAAAAACTTGATGATCGCTTATAGTAATCGTGAATATTAATCAACATTTTGTCCCTATGAAATTAGATCAGTGCGACGATTGGGGCCTAAGTCATAAGACCATTTTAAGAGATCAGAAACATTTTCTAGTATTTTGTTCAAATGAGAAAATATATTCAACATAAAGTTGTATATTATGTACATGATACGCCCACATATAAGTACGTCATGTGCAAAAGATAAGAGTTATTTTTTCAGAGAAACTCATGACCTATTTGGTACTGCAACGTAATTTTCGTCCTCGTAAAATAATCTAAAAAGTATCCGTCTTTTGTTCTAGTTTCCCATCGGCCTTTTTTGTAATAATATTATATACGCTGCGAAGAATTGCGTGGGTAGCAAAAATTGAGTCAAGACTTGAACGAAGAATGAAAAAAACAGGGAACATGTACAGAGAGTATAAAAAAAACGAATATGGCTCAGGTGCATTTTAATTTAAAAAGTATAGACCCACGTAATTATCATCAGTGTACAACATTCTTATACGTCAGGGGAATGTAGTGTATATACGAATATGAAACGTGCACGCATATGTGTATATGGACGAGTACATGATATTATATAGTCACGTACATACTCACGCACGCACCAACTCACGCGTCTTCCCTCGTATTTAATTAAAAGCTCATATCACTGCGCATAAACGGTATTTAATTAAAATCAGTGCTATTTTACGCAGTGACACGGAAAGCGAGGCAAACGAAGACAACCTTTGATATATATGCTCGGTACGCAGGGGTTCGGCTTGTGGGTAATCTGCCGCCAGCTGTAAAATAACTGCTGGAGCTTTGCAATGCATCTTGTCACCCGCGGTGCAAGCTATATACATGTATGTATACAGTCCATCGTTGTACACGTATAAGTATTAGTATCTTCTACATACTTATGACTCTATATAGGTATATATGTATGCGTATGTATGTGCATACATGTACCTTGATATGAACGCCTCTTGTCACACCTTACACGTGTATTCGAAAGGGTAGGGCGTATAAGGTAGGATAGGTGATGGTTCTGCTCGTCTGCTGCTTATAAGCACTGCAATGTTGAACGTGGTGTTTGACTGGAGAGGGAAAACGTTGCGGAAGAAAATTTTGAAATTAAACAATTGAAAATTCATTAACTGCGCTCGGTTGGACCGATGGACGAACTGCGGGAGAGGAGGTCTTATGTGGCCGCCTCTCTCTTCAACGGGATTATAGAAGTTGTGAAACAAACTGCACGAGGAGAAAACCGAAGGGCCGGGGAAAAGTGAAGTCTGGGAGCTGTAAAAGCAGGCTGCTGCTGCTGCTGCTGCTGCTGCATGTATACAACAACTTTTGGGGCAAAAGAAGTGCTCTGCCGGGAAAGCTCTTTGGGCGTCTTTGGAAAGTCCGTAAATATTTTTGTATATCCAAGGGAGTTGGCCCTGAGAAACTTCTCTCGAGTGCACCTTTTATTTCCCTATGTACTATATGTGTATATAATACCCACCGCGTATTTACACCTTTTCATGAGTTTGGATGCCCTTTCGCGCGTACATGATAATATAATTATGCTGTACTTGTACATTTATATATACACTTGCAGTCTCCTCGGCTCTGTTTACCCCGTCTGCCTTCGCACAAATTCGAGTGAGGATAATGAACTTGATTTTAGAGACAAATAAATGAATGGAGGAATGAATTTAGACTTTTGTCATCTAATTGAATGAGCAATCGCGTCTATTAAAGCTGGACGGGAAAAATACGAGAAAAATACGAGAAAAATACGTGCAACTTGGAGGTCAGGAAGATCGCGCACTCGTACTCCTGAAAAATCATTACAGTTAGGAAAATTAAAAAAAATGGATTTTCGTAAGGGGTTTTATCGAAATCATTGCCCAGTAAGTCGCAATGATACAACATAACTCGATTGGCCTACGATTCCCCCTTTTTCAAATGGTTCGGAATATTAAGCGGGTGAGGCCAAGAGTATAGAGTAAGCCCCGCTTGATAGGTCGTGAGTTTTCCCAACTCAACTGAAATATAAAATCGGCCAAAAAATTCTTTCGAAAATCACTTGGCCCGAATTCTTTAATTATTTTTTTGGAGATATTATGTATCTCTCGATCGGTCTGCAGATCAAAACGAGCGCGATTCGGATTCCTGTCACGCCTTGCTGCGGCACATTATCCGATGGCGCATAAATTAGAGCCAACGTGTAATAGCGTTTGTTTCCATTATTATCTCTCGCACCGCGCGACCGCGCGCCCCTGTATACACACTTCGTATATTTTATTCTAATTATGCGGATTTTATGGACCTTCATGCATGGGACTACATCAGCCATCAGTCAGGCCCTGTCGCTGCTCGTTTGATTTCTCACCCGAGTAACGACGACGACGACGACGACGACGACGTTTATAACAGAAGGTTTATCATCGCGCGAAAACAGCGCCGCCGGCATTATCCGCGCGGCCTATCGTAAATGAAAAATCACTCTCTCGCTGTGTTCTCGCAACTGTGATGGAGCGCCGATTGCCCACATCCTTACGCGCGAACGTAAAAACTTGGAGCGCAGTGAGAAAAAAGGGGCATCCGGTTCCCAGCCTAAAAGCAACGAGCGCAACGCGCCGCGGTAGCAGAGCTCGAGTGTCTGCATATATTTGTATGGCCTTTGAATCGCGGCTCTGTCTACTTTTCTTTTCTTTTTTCCTCTCCATTCGCGTTTGTCTATGCACGATAAGTATGTACGCTCCGACGAGAGCCAGTGGTATCCAGATCACTCAACGCGCGGACAACTACTTTTCACCCAAATGATACATCATAATATATATATATATATATATATCATACGATCGTAAGAGCAACAATAACAACAACAACAATGGCTGTGTGTATATATACAACTGTGATCCATGTATTATGCAGCCTTGCGTATATTATATTATAATACCTCGGCCATCGAGATTTTCGTCGCGTGCGAGGGGGCCATCGAAGCCGAGGCAGTGTATTATATTTATTGTCCTGTAGCGCGTCAATCATCACAGCCGAGCTGCCGACTATGTAACTGCAGGTGCAAAGGAGAATATGCATCTATATATATATATATATATATATGTATTGGAGCACCTTATACTTAACAAGAAGGAGGAGGAGGAAAATAAGAATAAGAAGAGGGAGAGGCAAAGGTGGCGAGCGCGCGCGCGTCCCAACCGACTTTCAAGGCCGAGCGAGCACACGAGGGAGAGAGAGAGAGATAAAGTTGTTGTTGGCCTGACTCCGTAGGCGCTTTTACAGTATACTTGTGCTTCCGGTGGACGTTTCCTCCTCCTCCTACTTTAAGATTTTCAAGGGGTGAAAGGACAGAGGCAACGGCGGCGACGAAGCCCCAGCTCTCTCTGTTCCGGTGCGCTGCCCCGTGTGGGATTCTCCCACGAGCTGTGCCGCGTCTTCCATTCGCCGCTATATATCGAGCACGCCCATCTATATATGTATACGTATAAGTAGACGTTGGTTGATGGTTAACGCGCGAACGCGCGCACGCACCGTGGACTAACCACGTATATACATACGTACATGTACGTAATCAGCTATATTATTGTACGCTTACAGAGAGGTACAATGTTGCACAGGTTACTTCATAATTTTACAATTACATCACGCGTACAACGTATATTAATCCGGTGTGAAAACAGTATTGTCATCGCCCGCAGGAAACAGCACGACTGTGCGCTCGATGATGCGCCAATATTAGCTCATTCATTTTTTATGTTAAAATATATTCAGCTGATACTCGCGAAAGAGAAATTGCAAGGTTCAAATTTTTTACCGATAGCAGACAGGTAGGGTGGGGCGGGGTCTAGTAGCCTTATTAGAATTGAGAATGGATCGACCAAAGTCGTTTTCACACCATCAAGTATCATTTTTTAAAGTGTACCTAATAAATACTTTCATCAGGAAAAATCTCAAGTCTTCCGATGGATTGCGTACTTAAAAGCTTGTACGGAAGAAAAAGGCGCGTACGATACGTCCACTTCGAAAAGGACTCGAGGTGATTTTAATGCAGAAATGTCCAAACGAGATCTTTGACACTAAAGTCTCGTCTCGGTTCGAGATTTGATTCAAGTTTTGAGACCGGAGGATTTAATGTTATCAATTCGATATCGATATCATGCAGACAGCAAAGCATCCAAGAAATACTGAATATTGGCCAAGCGGTGTATATCTAAATATCATGCATAAAACGAAGATGTACATTATAACTAATGGGCGTTAAGTTTTTATTTGCAACACCAACTTGCTAGATTCCCTGGGTTTGTGCGTTATTTATCTTATAAAATGCATGGTTCGGGAGTTGACAGACTCTTTAATAATGCGGACTAACGGCGGTAGTTCATTTTTCTATACCATGGGAGCACGTACAAGCAATACTATTCACGTACAGAAGATCTGTACTATATTTTTCTGTGAGAGCATACCAAAGTTACGACTTTAATTAATAATATTGAATGCGATGTAGATATTGTGTCGGGTTGACCTTGTAAATGTTTAATTCCAAATTCCAACGAAACTTTGGTAGATCTACTCGAACCGAAGAGGCCATGGGACCCTCCCTGCAGTTTCAAGACTGTGAGGGAAAAAAAAAGAAAAAAAAATAGTCAAGTGAAATATTCATATAGCTTCGATTGCTCTAGGATCGAATTAACGGCTTTAGGCTTAATATACTAGCGATTCAGGTAAAACAACAGCAGGTGCAGATATTATATACATGCTCGAGTGCATGCACGCCATCAGGCAATTCTCGTCCTCGTACTTATAGGGTGAAACGACAACGGCGATACGATTGATGATTTAATGTACGAAACCCACGTATGTATAGTAGCACCCACACATTCACAGCGCTCATTTGTGCAAGCCATTGTAAATTCTTTTGTCGTCCGCGTACGCTCTAATTTCATCTTGAATTTCGAGCTCATTCGTCGGCTTCGTTTAATTTGAAAAAGTGCCCCGGATGGGGAATGGGTAAATCTACATTGACGCACGAGCCTCGCCACTGGGTCCCTCTCTAATTGACAGAGTATACGTGTGTATAAATGCCACGATGTGATTCGATGTCGATGACTCGTCGTCGAGCCAGCGAGGAGATTAACGAGATATCCCATTGGGATATGTCATTTGGCTCGAGGGGAGATTGAACCGGCGACTGGTCCTTTTTAACGAATCGTTGAACCCCCCGCGCACCCCCTCGCCGCTCGTCTTGGGCATTTTTTAACCCCCCCCCCCCCCCCCCCCTGATTCTGTCGACTAAATTATATATTTAACTCAACGTCAATTTCGTAAGCGCGTTCGAAAGATGCAAGTATAAGCCATATCATCGCCGATTTGTGAGGTTGACCCCCTCCCCCCTTCTGCCGCTGCTCTGGTACACGTGACGCAGATGTTCCCCCATTATAATATCCCCTTGTTCGCACAGGGATGAGTCAAGGAAAGAAAAAGTAGAAGAGTATATAGGGGAGGCGCCAGTATGCATAGCCAGGGGTAGGTGTGTATACAATAAAGCATTGTTATAATAATAACAAAGAAGAAAAAGTCATCCGTGATGTATAATACAGTTCCGAAATATTGAATTACTTACACAAGATAACTAAGCTGTGTACGATTCTGTGAGCCGAAATTTTGATCCTTGCGGGTGACATTTTTGATCCAAACACTTCATCACTTGCGACGAAACGACGATAATATTTTTCTCATCACCGCGCGCACGATTATCCCTAATATCTATGCATGACCGTCATTATGTCACTCATGCGTTGTACAGGATCACCTGTAAACCACCCCTGGATCCCTTAGGGCGAAGCACTGGAAGAAGAAGAATAATTCTTATCCAGTGGTGTGTTGCTCAGGCCGGACAAGTGGCTGATAGCGCCGTCGGGTCGCAACTCGGGGTGTAAGGTCGGCTCCCTCCGTCATGAACTTGCACCACTCGCATGGACAGTGTCAGTCGTACTTGTATTGAACGAGTTTAACTTTTCGCGTCAAATATACATTAAATATAACGTATATTATGCATATACATACCAACGAGTGGCGCGACGTTCTCTCGACAGAGCACTGTATATAATTCTCACCACACGCGCACCTGCCCGATGCAGTTTCACCGTCGGACTATATATAATCGTGTCTCGTCTACGTCGAGGAATCTGAGCACAAGTCACTATTCATCGCACATTATTCAACAGCACCACCACCACCATCACCTCCATCATCACCACCACCACTACTAAGTATCACCAGCAGCAGCCACGCGCAACCCAGCAACTATGAACAAAATTCACTCGGAGCTGTCAGTGCAGGGGCGCGGGGGAGGGGGGGGGGGGTTGCGATGGTTGTACGGGTACGTACGTAGGATCCGCGCCAGCGTCAAACGCACGAGAGCAGCCTCGGCATCCGGTCCATTCGCGCGATCGCCCCGGCCGAGGAGGATGGGAAAAAGAGGCAGAGATAGAGATCCGGGGGACAGGCGATGGACAATCGCGTGAACGGCGGGCGTATCGACGGCTCGGCGGCGCGCACGGGACTGGATGGGTATGGGGGAGGGCTAGGCCAGCGCCAGCCAGCCACCATATACGTATAGGTACGGATGAATATATACGCGCTCCAGCCGCCGCCGCTACCGCAGCTGCCACTCTCCCTCCTTCTTCTTCTCCTCCTCCTGCTACTCTGGGCACGGGTGGAGTGGCCCCTCCATCCTCTGTCTGCGTTCGGGGCCGCTGGCTGGCGCTGCCTGTCCCGGGGAACCGCGAGCGAGCATATCCCTCCTCAACCCAAAATACGCTCGTGTGTACTTACTTTTTTAACAGCTCTTCGTGCGCACATGGGTATAAATATGATCATCATCATTATTGTACACAGCATCTATAACCGGTATCGCTGAGCCGCTGCACTGGCTGCTCCTGCTGGTATTTTTAGAGATGAGGACCAAATAGCAAGCACGAGTCGCGAGCATAGCTCAGCGGGAGCGGCGCAGGAGAGCCGCGCACCGATGTATATACGCGAGTACTTTCAACCACATATCACACGGTGCGCTCGTTCTTGTTTGTGCGGCTCGGCTCTGCGGGATATCCTCCCTGATCATGGCTATAAGTAGGTACCTACGGCTCTAATAGCTCCATCACCCGCGTCATGCAGATGCTCCCGATGTCACCAACTTCAACGTTACCCTCCTGCAGGCTCTGATTTTTTTTCCCGTTCCTTGCTCCCCCCCCTGTTTGTGCCCTTTTTTTTTTTTTCCCCCCCTCCTGCTAATTTTTTTTTTTTTTTTTTTTTTCAATACTTCAAGCTTGGAATCTAACTTGTTTAACTTTGACACGAAGGAGAGATTGGCCTGCTGAAATATCCAAATCCGTTATGGTGATGGATTAAAAACGATTCTTGTTCTCGTTCGATAAGTTTTTCCCTGTTGATCATCAACTCTTTCGAGTCCTTCTCTTCGCGCGCGTTTGATCATTCCACTCAAAGTTCGTACGACCTACTTTCAAAAAATATAGTACGTTCCTTTTGGTGACAAAATAATTACATGTAATACAGTTTTACCGACACATTGAGCAGCATTTGCCGCAGTTACTACTTGGATGGGTGACCGTTGCCGTTGCGAAACATTGAATGATCGGTAAGGTGTTTTTTCACGCTTGACAATGTGACCGGGTGGTTTGTGCAACAGTTCAGTTTCGGCGTTTGAGCCTACGAAATGTGACCTTGGCATTGAATCCGAACTTCGGGATATGCACCGAACCGTTCCAGGGCAGGCGTACCAGAATTTCTCCTATCGGGTTTTCCTGGGATTTTCCTCGTCCCGCGGGCTAATGCGGAATGGAGGTTTAAGAAATAACTGTAGAAGTAGGTATATACTGTGTTTGTTCGTTATTTATACACGAGTCTTTAAATGGCTTATCGCCCGAAAATAGTCTTGGAACACACAAAAAATTACAATGTATTTCAGTCTGGTTGCAATATCTATATCACGACGAGACAGATGATGAATCGACATCAAGCGTAGCGTAACCTTGGATCCTCATTATGTCTGAATCGCATTGAAATACAGTTTTTACCATGTACTAGATCGTCCTCAACAAGTTTGGGAGATGGGTGTTATTAGTATTATATAGTATCTGACAGGTTGAGCTTAACCGTGACAATTGTTTCTCTCGGCCATGAGTGAGAAAACAAATTGACTCTCAACAGAAGGATTCATGGGTATTTTTTGACTGCAGAAGGGACTCAGAAAATTATGTTCAGATGCAAGAATTATCACAATCGAGTTGCTAGAGACAGAGGGCGCATTTATTTCTTACTTATATTGCAGTAGTAGGTTGATAGATAGGTAGGTATATAATCAAGCAGGTATGAGAAGTACAAAAACGTTGAGAGACAGTTTATAGTATCTCTCTTATTCTACTGGCATTGAGACCCAAGATATTACAACTACACTGCTACTTATACTTGGAGCCACAGTGCGTGAGAACGTTGATTGAAGTTGACGGGAATGTTGGTATATACAGGTGCGGTGATGAAAGGACGCTGACATTTTCGTGGCAGGAGCATAATGGTGACACGCATTTACTCGGATGGTGACGCGTTCGGGGTGCATTCTCGCATGGATATGTATATCATTGGACCTCCGCAACCTCTCTCTACATTATCCATCTCTTTGTGCACGCGCGTAGACAGAGAGCGAGTAATTATAATACATTCATGTCGCGGCAGCGCAAGCACGCTGGTGATGTTATTTGCGGAAACCTGCACCAGGAGTTTCGTCGAAATTTTTAATTTACCCAGCTGCTGGTGCAGCTCTTTGTGCTGCGAAGACAAAGGTTTAATTTACAGCCTACTCTTAAAACATCACTGGAAAATTAATTGCCAACAATTTCGGTTGTAGGCAAAGCATCAAATCAATTAAACAACGAAACTCATCGAACGCGAAAATTCATTAAATTCATTCAAATCAACGGAAACAACTGCGCTTTTACCTTTCATGGTAATGAGTTTAGTGCAGCGAATAAAAATATACGAATAAATACGGCGCAGTGTGTGAATATTGCATCGCGTAATGGGTTCGCGGAAGGGAACGCTGAGCTCTGAGCATCAATAGTGGAGTGGAAAATCGAACGAGCAGTAGCTCAGCTCAACTCTCTTGCGCCCGTGTTTCCTCCGTGCGAATCTCTTCGAGTGGCGCTCTATTCGTAAATTAAACTCAGCTGCAGCTAACTAGATTATCATATCCGGTAGCAACAGAAATTGAATCTTCAACGCCTCCCTTGCCAGTTCATCAATTTATTGACAAGTGTATAATACTATATGTACGAACTCATTTATTTTAATCCAATAAATATAAAAAATCCAAGTCCCGTGACTGTGCACAAAACGGTCAATGTGACAATATGTTGACCTTATATATATATATATATATATATATATATGAAAAAAAAGTTCATATTTCAGAAGTAGATTATTGCTATCCTTGTAAATGTTGTCGAGACCCTGGTCCGCTAACGTAGTGTACATTATTATAGGATACATCACAGCATGTTGCGTGCAGCAGTTGGTACTTGTACGTAAGTATATAGTATATGTGGCGCCTAACTAGTCAATCTAACTCAGGTAGTACAGGATGAAGCTTCCTCGCGGGGTAAGTACGTACCTAATATGATGTACTTAACGGGGAAATTCTTGGTGAAGTTTTGAGCATAGTTGGCAAGAGAGTGCAGTATTATCATCGTGATTGTTTCAAGAGTTGACTCGTTCAAACTTGGCGGATGGATTATTATCCGCGATGCAATATCGAAACAATGTCTAAACTCAAACATTTACTGTGCTATAGATGCATATAATATATTCCATTCTAATTTCATCAGAACAGTTATTTGCGCAAACATTTTCGTATCGTTTCAACTTTGGCACGACAGAGTTGCATAAATTATAAATTCACGCGTGGCCAAGACAATAATTTACTGTCTGAAAAAACCCGTGAAAAATGTGTGCATCAATAGTATAGTCGAATGAAATGATAAAAGGAAGCGCCGGATAAGTATCAGCCAATCTTCGCAGGAACACGACGCTTTGCGTTGGGCAGTATCCCTGCACAGCCTCCACGACCTCCCATTGTGATTCTAATCTGCGAGGGTTAATCGCCTCATCTATTCTTCCTCCGCTTCATATTACCGCTTTGCGCCAGTGCCGTCGTGGCGCGTATAGTTGGAAAATTGCACTTCAGAATTAATCGGCGCATGTAATTAATAGAGATCTCGAAAGCTCAATGTTTAATTTCGGACGTCTTTCGAGCCTCACACCTCCGCTGCACCCCCTTTGAGCCTCATTATTCTTTTCCCCTACTTCACTCGAATTTCGGTCCTTAACCGGCCTTTCCTTCGGTTCAAGTGCTTCAATAAATTATTATTCCAAGTGCCATCGAAACGATTTCTGTTAATGACGATAATTGTTATCCGGAGTTCGATTAATTTCCGATTTTTCATGTTTGTGCGTTTCACAATGAATACCAGTATAAAAGACTCGATATTCAACGGGCTTAAGTAAACACGGTGCCATTTTTTGGAACTGATTGAATGAGATGCGCTGTTACGTGTACTTCGTGCGTTATTAATATTTCTGCTGGAAAAATAAACATATAGATGGGTATAGAAGGACGGGTAGTTGGTAAAATTCGATTCCGCGTTTTTATTTTTTTTTTTTTTTCATTTTTCTCTTTGAACGACGACGAATTGGCAGTTTTAATTTATTTTCGTACACATCTCTCTCTCTCTCATTCTCGTTTTCCCTCTTTCACAGTATTTTTCTGCTCTGTCGCCTCAAAATTCAGTGGTCCAAATTGTCAAATGAAACGTGTTGGCTACGGAGTCACCCGATCGCGGGCAATTATATTTTTGCAATATAAACGTCTCGTGGGAGAAAAGCGGTGAAATTAGAGAATCACTCTTCAAAGTGTATATAGGTAACTATAGGGTACAAGCCGTGCACAACAAATCACGGATCTGAACTAGTGCGTTTCAATTTTCCGCATACGTGCGCCGTACGGGAGCATCGCATTTTTTCATGATTCATGCGTCCTGTCGCTGCGCACACAAATCTGCGGAGGTATACGTTTGTTTTTTCTGTGATTGAGCACATAACTGGCACGTCAAAAGAGGATCGATGCACCAACAAAAACACAACCAAACAAGCTTATATACACTCCAATACGTATACACATATATGTATGCAAACATAAAGGTCCGCTGAGTACTAAACTCCATACGGACGCGAGCTTTTTTCATGGAAAGTTCATTCAATGTTACGATGGAATAAAAAAACAAAAAAATAGAAGTAGTAGTTCATAGAAACGAGCTATTTGCACGATGCCAGCCTAATTCGAGCTGAACTATTTAGCCGTGTTATTCGGCAAACTGTTTGTGCTAAAATGTTATTGTAATGTGCTACCGTTAAGGTATATATACGTAAGGATATGTGTATGATTATGAGTTAGTGCGCTACAGCGTAGATACACAGCTATACTTACATACCTGTGCAATGTATACACGTTACAGCTCAACGTGGAAATTCTCCAGGACCAGCTTTACCTTTGCTCGGCGCTGGGGTAAATGCGATTTTCATAAATGTACTCGCTAGCAGGAGGTAGGTAAGGTAAATGAACAAACAACGGGGTGTTTGAGCTTTTCATGCCATTGTAATCAAAGTATTGTGTGCGCACGAAAAATACACGTTGCTCTACCGAACGTACCTCTGAAGCTATGCTAGGGGAAAAATACTTTCAAGAGTTTTTTTAATCCTATAATAGCAGTTGTTCTAAACAGTCTCGTAATGATTTCGAAATTCTCACCGAAGCTCGAAATACCTCGTTCTCGAATTTCATACGCATTCATTGAAATTCCCGCCAAATACTTCGGTTCGTTATTTTCAATGTTTTTGTTTCTTTTTTGACAACTTTTCGAATTTTTATTATTATGATATTTCTCATTCCAAATCAGACGTGCTGGAAAAAAGTATATTACGCACCCACATAGACCGGAAATATTGTCGGACGACCAGGGGCTTATTAACTTTCGCCCGTGGTGCGTGTACGATTTTTTTGCACGAACAACAATGTTAAATTTTCCCCAATCTAACCAAAGTTCAGTTGGACCAGAAAAATTATCATCTAATTTGCTTGTAAAATCGTAAAGCACCATGTGCGTTTATAGGATCATCGAATGCAATCAAAACGGTGCGCTGAAAATCTGATGACTCTGATGGATGGATACACGTGATGTAACTATTATAAATCAGTCGTGAGGTCGTTTGGCCCGTATTATATATACAAGGGCAGAACATGCGCCGTGCACAACAACAGCAACGACGACTCATCGCTTGAGTGTCCCAATCATCATTAAGAGTTTACGGTATGTGCATGCACGGGACGCGTCAGCGCATAATATATCACGGATGCACAACATACGGACAATAAATTGGAAGCTAAGAGAGAGAGAGTATAAAGGGGATGGAGGCGAGGACACGCGCTCTGCCTGTTATATATATATTTGTAGAGAGAGAAAGGGATTAGGAGGATGGCAACTGCATCGGTGCAGTCCGCGGGTACCGGGGGTCGGCTGATCCATCGCGAACTCGCGTAATATTCCCTCCAACTCGTCCACTCGCGCTCATCACATCATGCGTGCCCGTATAATATATATATATAATATACTATATCGTCCATTATTAAACACACATCTTATAATTGAAACTGCTCGTTTCACGTGCTGCTGGGGTGTACGGGGCACGCGTGTAAGGCCTGATGTTCCACCACCTGCTGACCCGTGAACTGATTAATCAAGGGGTGGGGTGGGGAGCACAAGCACAGCATTCTGCGGCTATTCGAGGAGGAAGGGGCTCGATCCTCCATCGTATATAATATTACGTATATCTGCATCACAGTACTGTGAAACGAACGCGTCGCCCGCCACCGGAGAGAACGAATAAAAAAAATGAGAAAAAAAAATGGACAGAGGGGAGAATAAAAGAGTAAACGCAGGGAGGCTCGCCGCCCGTTAATTAGCCCCTGTGTTTTCGCCAGCGGCTGCCGCGGGTCCCGGGGGATCGAGCGCTGTACTCCTTTCGTTCCCTGTATTGTATACGCGGCATGCGATATAGCTCGCGATAAATCATAAATTAGCCGGCGCAAATAGTCAAACGGTGTAGTCGCGTGATGTGCATATTACGGAGCCCGTAGGTCGAACGAACACACCCCTGCAGCCCATTTTGACGCGATCAAACAGTCGTCGGTGAAATATACATGTAAGTATAATATTTACGTGTATAATCGAGCCCTACTCTAGGGGGGGGGCAGATATTGGGGTCTCCCCCTCCTTCTCATCATTTTTGTCGAGCATCGGGGGCATAACTCTATAGAGCCAGAAACTTGGTTATCTGCAGGTATACTGTACAGGGGAGTCAGGGGAAGCTGTATGACTCGCTCCTGCACGCTCTGTGTGTCATGTGCCAATCTAATCTGCGCGAGACCGGAAATTGATTTTAGCCCGTGGTGGTGGTGGCTCGCCCTGCTTTACCCACGCCGGACCGGACGCGGCCGAGCCGGCTTCTCCCGTCTGTGGGGGTGTATAACACTATAAGGGGAGACCACTGACCAAAGTTGGTTTTGCTGGGTAGGTAGGTATTTGCAGCGCATTGAAAATCGTCTCGCGTCCGATGCACTCGATTGGGGGTGTATATACTTATAGTATACCTGATGCACTTGTATAAAAACGTGCTGATGCGTGCGCGCTTTCGTTATGCTTCTTCCTTATTGGACTGTATCGGAATTATATACCTTGGTATACTATATCGATGGGCGCGGAATATCGAATATTCGCCTTTGAAATTAAAATTTACGGAATTTTATGTCGAAGCGGCCGAAGATAATTTTTAGGTAAAACGTATACTACCCTGATGATGTTGACGATGATTCCCGAATCGCGACAGCGCCCCTTGATTTTTCTTTTCATCGTCTCGAATCTTTATTCGCACAACAATATGACGATTTTGTTGTCCTAGACATTATTATCATATAATTGTTATCTTACGCTATTGCCGTAGAAAAACTTCTTGTAATTTCGAATTTACATTTTCATAGGTACAACATGGTATACACAGAATAATAACGTCAGCTTAAGGTGCAGTATACCTGATGTACATCTACTGTATACATAATAATAATTAACGTCCGCGGGCGGCAGAGGGCAAACCAATTAGGATCCCAAAGCTCACTTTGAAGCAAGTCGTGGGACCGTGGGACTCGCGTGGATTTCGTGCGTTTCAAAGAAAAATAACGAGCGCTATCACGGGATGCGCGCACGCACCCAGCCGCTCTATATACATTGTATACTTGTACCAATACGTGTGGTCTACTTGGGCGTTAATTTACATTTTTATCGATCGTCCCGATAGTCATGCAAATTGCCGGCGGGGCGCGAGAATCTCAATGGCACTGATGAATTTTCACCATCGGTAACAACATCCCGCCGAGCAAAATACGTTCAATCAAACTTCGCACCTCGACATTCTCGACTTATCGCATGTGACCAAAGAGTCGTTCGAGCTGATATTTATCATAAGATACGGATGTCCAACCTGACGGTTGTGAACACCCTGCAGATCGTTGCTTCGGACCGTTCGCTCTTTTTCCCTACTACTAGCGAGTTGGAACCATGATTTTTGGAGTGCTCGGTAGGGACAAAAAGAAAGGGAGAGAGGGAAAAAAAATTTCCGGTGGGAAAATAATGTACGCGCCCGAGATGTTCCGGCGCGATACGGGGTCCTCGCGACGCTCCGCTGCTCGTCGATTAATTAGAGCGGAGGGAGGGAATAATTCAGCCGAGCTCAACCCCCCCCCCCCCTCTTTTTTTCGCGCTGCCGATTTTGACGGGCGCAAGCTGCGCGTTTAATGTCCGCGGCGGTATAGAGGCCTGTCCAGATCTGGGTGGCGATGATGCGTAAATAATGATGCATGTGTTATTTTGCTCAACTGACGCAAGCATCGCGCTTGGGATGGGGTCCGAATCAGGGGAGAGAAAAAGCCGAAAAGAGCTGGGGAGCTGGCGCATTCCGCATTCCGCGGGGCTACTGCAGCACGTGCGACTCTGCAGCAGCCGGAGGTATGGGTATACCCGGTTAGGCCTCTCCCTCCTACTCCCTGCCCCGTAAATTCGACGGTTCAATTGTTATTCCGCGCGATGCCGGGACGCTCGACTTAAAACGCCCGCGGCAGCATCCCCTATATAGCTCGCATTGGCACGTAGCCCGGACACGCTACTGGATTTTCCGCGTGGTACGGGGGGTAGGGGCACTTGGCTTGTCCGTCTCCTCCTCTTTCTCGGGCATGCAACGCCAGCCGGAAGACCCATCCCTTATTATACCCAACACCTGTGTGCGCTTCGTGTGCGGCGTA
Organism: Copidosoma aretas; assembly: GCA_030522625.1. Lineage (NCBI taxonomy): Eukaryota > Metazoa > Arthropoda > Insecta > Hymenoptera > Encyrtidae > Copidosoma > Copidosoma aretas. The sequence goes on along the minus strand of JAPYYV010011459.1, from coordinate 3,793 downwards.
TTCTATATATTACATACATGTTATTTGAGTATGATGTTGTCTGTGCAAATTCAATGTACATAAATATCAATTTAATCTAGCTGATCAACACCATTGCAGGCGGGGTAGGTAGTATCTATATTTTATATTACTATTTATATACATACTTTAGTCTAATTCGGATATATTTATGTGTATATTATATCATAAAATAACTCAATAGGAAAACATTATCATTATTACATAACCTACTATTTTATTACATTACATACGTATACGTCATCAAACACTACTTTAAGGTAAGTCCACTTACAAAACATAATGTCCTTATACTTACTACTCTGTTGTTGACCACTGCTCCGTAAAATACGTGTTCACTTGACGAATGACTAATTCACACTGTTAACATGGCATAAGGTAAGCCGCGAAGCTCAGTGCGCAGTATAAAGTGCGCAGATCAGCTGATAGGTCACTGACACAACTGACTCACTCAGCTGACTAAGCTCACAGTGTGATCTAGTCATTCGTCGAGAGAACACGTATTATATTAAGCAGTACGCGATTAACAACAGAGTCGGAATAAGGAGATTGTGTTTCGTGAGTAGACTTATCTTACACTCGAAACTTAAATAGAATAGTTTTTTATACCATGTATGTAAATAATGTAATTGTATATAGTGATAAGTAATACAAGTAACACAATAATAATGTATACATAGTTAAGTCAGTAATTTGACTACATATACAGTGTATAAGGTTCCAAAAACCGTGCACCTCCAATTTAGGTGAAAATTGACAGATTTTTCGTCCATTTCCTCATACAGCGATATTTGCGCAAACTTTCATGCTCATATATGTAATCAGAAACTAATAAAACCCCTATTAATATTATACAATTTGTATGCAAATCAAAGGTACACGGTACGGTTTTCGGAACCTTAGCATGTCCATATGTATTTATACTTATACCGTCGCGCCAATTCCAAAATATGTCGCAAGTGATCATTTATTTTATATTTTTAGAACATCCTCTGCCGCAGCCTATCGCTGTTTTTATTCATGCAGGTGCCTATATGACTTTATTATACTTACACTCTCACAGAAATGTATATACCTATATCATATTATAATTCTATTTGTACATACTTGTATTATTGTATGTATACGTATACAGCCGAGATAGCTTTTTTCGCACGAAACGACGACAACGACGCACGGCGACGTGACAGCCGCGAGCAGAGTCCACCAATCGTATCGAAAAACCTGTTCCCCTCAACGGAGTGGCAGCAGCAGAGGGGCATCCAGAGATAATATTCGTGATAAGAGAGAAATCTTGCCCACACGAGTTTATAGATCAGATGATGAGAGCAACCGACTCCCGAGCAGGAAAATGCAGTTCCGTCTGTGCAAGTACGTATACATAATATTCATGTATAATATGTTGACATATACGTATACGTACAAAAATGATGTACACCCAAGACGAGTTGATTCTTCCCGAATGTTCACCCTTTTAACCAATAAGGTTTTGAGGTTAGTTAGAATAAAAAATTCAAATACTGGGGACACGTTCGGGAAGAATCAACTCGTCTCGGGTGTACGTATGAGTATAAGCTCTATAATTTTCACTGTCGCTAATCTAATAGTTGTTCTTACAATGCAAGTACTGGTGCTGCTTATATAGTTACGTAGTTACACGCCCACAGTAGGGTATACTTCCCACGTGTTTTTATCAAACTCTTTACAACTGCTAGCATATTTATAATGCAGTAAGCAATAAAAATCATAGCAGTACTTAATAGCAGTTGGCTATTTCTTGCGTTTCACGCTGTCTATTGTGATGCAGTTTACGGACTCACACAGCACACGTCAATTGTATGCTCGAACTTTTTCTTTCTTTTTTTTTTCCTACTGAACTTTCATCGAGATTAGAGTCCTTACTTATAAATAAATTGACGTAGGCACGCTGTGCCTGTTCAATATTTGAGATATAAGCTCAAACTTGCAGTAGTGTATAATAATATATAATATATGCAGCCCAACTGTGATCTGTGCTGCTGTTATAATTATTATGTAATGTATGTATAATATAGGTATATACGCATGTATAATACATTGTACCTGCTCGAAAGAGCCTGGAAAGTAAAAATGGTGTATGGGTGGATGAAAAAGAGAAGCTCCCATGGACAGAGTAGTGCATCAGCTAGGTAATAAGTATAAGGGGGAGGAAGAAAAGGAGGTGAGCGCGATTGCATTTACAACCGGAAATCGCGAAGCGGCGAATCGGATAAGGCTCTCTCTCGCGCGTACTTAGTTACACATCGCCTAGACGCCTACCGGTCCCATCAGACTGCAGAGTTTTCCTATACTTTACTTAGCCCCTAGTCACCCGAGTCGGTCGGATAGCGCACGCGCTACTTTACTACCGTATAGACATCCTAGATATTAATACATATATATACGAACACTTGCCTATACTTACCAGATGTGTATATACTGCACGTACGCACTTGCATATATATATAGCTTTTTCCTGCGTGCGTGTTCGCGATGTGCACCGGCGGGCGGGTGCGTATTATTATACATTATGCGCATAGGCATGGGAGCTGATGGAGATCTGCAATTAGGATGTGGGAAGTGGCAGCGAGCCGGTCGCATGACTCTCGGGCTTATACTTACTGATACGGGGTACCTAGTTTATTAGTATTTAGTAAGTACATACACTTATTACCTTTGAAGCAGGAGCAGCTCAACTTTTCCACCACTAGCTCATACTTATAAGATTTCGTTTACCTCGAGGTTTACCTGACGTCGCCTCACCTTTATGCAAATAAGAATTTGAGAGGTCAAAATAATAATGATGGTGTATGCAACGGCAACGCCTTCTTATCGTTCACGCGGGGCGCTCTAATTTTGGGTCAAAAAAATGATCGGTCATCTGTAATGTACTTAAAACTAACTCGTTCGAGGAGCTAAACCTAATCTAGGTCAAACGTATACTTGCTCTAGCCATGCAGTTATTAATACAATTTATTATTCATCGCACGATTAGGAACCGTTGGTCGGTGATGAATAAACTATTAATGGCTGATTTATTCTCCTTGCCCTCCCCCCAGTTCATCCGTTCTTCTCCGTGCACTGTCGGACAAGGGGATTTCGAATGAACACAAGAGAGTAATTAATAATTAGTTGAAAATTCCGGGGTGCGCATGTACGTGTGTAAGGTATACTCGGATTATATTATTGGGGTACCTACATTAGGGGCACGAAAGCAGCCCCCCATCAATTGCCAGAAACGCTCGTGTCTCATAGTCTGCAGTTGGGATGGGGGGGGGGGGGGGGGGCGGTGGGGGGGCGGGGGCGGGGGGGGGGAGGGGGGGGGGGGGAGCGGGGGGGGGGGGGGGGGGGGGGGGGGGGGGGGGGGGGGGGGGGGGGGGTGAGAAGAACAAGTGCGGCAATTTTCGCTAGTGCCCGCGGTGAACGACCAGAGACGAGTTGATGGATCGCTGGGGAAGAACCGGGCGGCCATTGTTGTCTTGTCTTGGGAGCAGGAGAAACGAACGAGTGAGCGAGTTTTCTTCGCTGCAGCTGATGCCGTTTCGCCGGCGATGGATAACACGAGGGCCTGTCTCTCTCTCTAGCTTGAAAAACGAAAGGGATAACGGTAGAATGGACGATAATTTCCTCTAGTCTCTCTCTCTCTCTCTCTCTCTCTCTGAAACTCGGTGCATAGGAGCATTTTAACGGGATCCTCGACTCGCTGCTGGAGACACTTGACTTGCTGTCAGCATTGTTCTGGTTAAAGTGAAGCACG
>JAPYYV010011458.1:0-29813 GCA_030522625.1 Copidosoma aretas | reverse complement strand
CACTAGACAGCAGGAGGAACGAAAGTAAAACATGGCTGCGGCTGTGAAGCAGACGGTTCTTACGAACTTTGTACGTTCTTGACCCGTGATTAATCAATTAACCACGAATTTTCGACCAGGCAGGAAGAAAAATAGTATACATCACTCGGGACTAAAGTTGATCATCTTTTCCGGCGGAGTAATGTACTATAGTATGGTATATTCTATTTTATTATAATTTAAGTATTTTTGTAATTTAACCTTGTTCTATTATATCACCAATAATTTGAATCGATTCTCCTCTTTCGAATGCTATGCTTTGTATTATCATTTCTAATCAAACTCATTTCTAATTTATAATTACCATCAGTAAGTACACCAAAATATAAATTTTCATTATTTTGATTTTTTTGTATAAACGTATTCTTTAAAAAACCTTAAATTTTTGTAAAAAAATCTTATTGATAAATGTAAAATAAATGTTACAAGAAAATTTAAAAATCTACTTACTTATTAAACCGACATTATTTGAAATATTTTTGAAATCTTCAATCTTTTTCGGTTTCACGTGTTTTAATAAATTGAAATTTCCTATGAAGTTATTTCTGAATAAAAATTAATATTAAGTTCAAACCGTAAGTTTCCTTTACCATAGAATTTTGATTCTTTTGCAGTTGTACTTTCCAAAAGAATTTTCTACAAATATAGAATAATGTAATAATAAATTTATATTTTTATTGATGAATGTTACCTCATTCGTTTTTATTTTTGGTAAGAATTTCGTAATATTGTCATTAAAAATGTTACACTGATTCCGTACACCGTCATTGTTGTTTAATATGAATTTCACAATTTCAAATTCTGACTGTTTCTTTATATTGTAAAAAGGTTTTTTCTTGTATTATTTCTTCTATGTATCCAATAATAGACCTGTAAATATTAATAAAAAAAAATTATTACAAATAATATTATACTTAGTAATCAATAATAATCTTGTATACTTACGAGCTTTTATTTCCTATTTTTGATTTTTTTAAACAATCAGATGAAGTAAACAAATTTTTTTTTTTTTTTTTTGGTTGAAATTATCTAGATATTTAGTAACTGTCTTGCTCATTATTCTCTCAAGACAATTTTAAATATTTATTAGTTGTGTATTGATTCCTAAATAAAGTTCTTCTTTAAGTATATGCAATTATACATCTAATTTATATAATTCTAATTTTTAATGAATTTTAATAGTAGCTATGTTATTACATAAATATGAATTTAGCACGAATTCAAAATTTTTTTATTTCATGTTAAAAATATGATACATTATAGTAAATTTTTTTAAATAATACTTTAAGAATTTAACTAAATTCTTCAAGAACTAAAGTTTTTTTAAAAATTTGGGCACGTTTAAATTTATTTTCCAAACATGGTAAGAATTTTTTAACCTTCTTCAATGTAATTTTAACACAATGTTTCAGAAATAGGAAAAATTAAGATATTGTTGTATCAAAACCCAATAATCCTTTAATTGTGTGTTTCGATGCATATTAACTCTATAGGAAACCTGAAAAAATTATCATTTTTTGCATATCATGCATTCTTTTCGAAATATAGCCATTTCTGTTTTAAAAGGATATGTTGGCATAAAATCATTTGGAAAATTTTTCGATACATTCATATTAATTTTCTATACATGCTCTAAATTTAAAAAAATTTTTAACAACCATTTTATGAAAGCGAGAAGAATTGAGGTTATGTTGTATTACCATACAATATACCTCTATTTGTGCTCCGTGATGTTTATTTACACTTTAGGAAATACTTAAAAACTATTATTTTTCGCAAGTTTTCTTTCCCCTTCGAAATATAGCACTTATTCTGTTTCCTAGTGTACTATGTACTGTTTACTCTGTGTACAGTGAAGAAACAGTAAACACCCACTCACATATATGCTCCGATAATAATCAATATTCCATACACAAGTTACACGCACATGCATACATGTATGCAGACGTGCACACTACGCGCACGGTAATATGCATACATAATACTATAAGAGTATACCGTATACTCGTACACCGACTATATATATATTTTTTTTTTATACAATTTTTTTTTTTTCATCAACGCCATAAGGCTCAGACATGGCATTTTGACAACCATTATTGTAATACGCCATATGTTATTTATTAGGTTATTTAATTAATCGATATTTAATAATCGGTAGAAGGAATAGTGGGTTAGGAGTGATTCAATTTCCACCCAGGAAAAAACTTGACTTTCAGTTGAAAATGTTTACCAAAGATGGGAATCGAACCCCGACCATCAAGATCTGTAGGCAGACATTCTACCGACAGAGACATCATGCGGACATATGTATAATAGTGTTATACATCCGGCTCCTGCTAAGGGCACAACTCAAGCTACTTAGCACTTGGGAGTGTGAAGGGATGAGGGCTGTAAGGGGTAAGGGGTAACTGACAACCGTTCCGAATTCCCCAGGACAAGTCCTGTGAGTGGGAAAACTAGTTGGGAAAAACCCATCCCGGAAAAGCCGGTGTGTTGCCTGAGTCCTGACCGGATGTCTATGTATAAACAACAGGACTGACTCTTACACACTTCCATCTCAAGTTGTCCGCAACGTAAGAGAAACAGTCGATCGAACCCTGGGGATAAAGCAGCGGAAGCGAACCTACCCGATCGGAAACTTAACTCGGATAACCCGTTAGTTAGGTAGGTCCCAGGTGGGCTGCCAAGGTAGAGCTTACCTATACATTTTAACGGGGCTCTAGCGAGGCGTTAACTGGGGCCAAGGTGATCTTCTACCTAACTTTTCCTGTTTTGAAAATTGATGCGAACACAAGGGTATTTCGGAGCACTATATGTTAGGATTAGATTTTTAAATTCAAAGGAATAGGCAGGGGGAAGAGCAACAAGATACAGTGAAGAAAAAATAAAAATATTAACAAACATCACAAAATGTGTGCACTTATTGTGTGCCTATTATATATCAAATGCCGAATTGTGCCTATTATTAATAATTATTTAATGCTATGCCTATTACTAATTAAATGACAAATATTTAAAGATGTTTCTTTTTTTTTTCAAATTTGCAACAAAACGTTATTTGCAATAAACTTGTGTTTCATTCTTTAAATTACATGTGATTTATTTATAAAATAAACCTAACTGACAGTGAAGCTATTAAAATTACTTTTTATTTACTTATCTACTGAGTTCAACACAATCTTATGTGTTTTATTGAATTTTGTGAACGAATAAATTCACCATCTGGATGCAAACACTTGCCGTACTTGTAGATTAACTGGGCAGCCATGCTAGGACCGACCTATCCCCCCGTTAATGTGTAGTGCTACAGTCGCATTTCTGTCAACGTTTGCCGCAGGTAGGGTAAGTGGGCAACCAATGTAGGACCGACCTAACGCCCAGCTAAGATTTGCGATCGGGTATAGGCAAACGGCAAGACTCGAACCGAGTTCCACCCATGCCAGTACACTGAAAAAATTTTGACGCGGCTGACGCTCCGATGGTCCGCGACATATGCCGAGCAGCTACCAACTCGAGCTATGGCGTAGCAGTTGAACCAAGCGAGGCAGTCAGCGCTACGGTCACGCCATAGAATAGCAGGTACTATATACATTATCTATCAATATAGAAAGTATGACTACGCGACCGCTCCAGTACGGAGCGCCCAGCGCACTGGTCCGGCTCTTCTCCTACTCTGTGGCATGCTGCGCACAGGTGAGTCATCTATAGAGTGCCAGCAGCGCCAAATTTTTTTCAGAGTACTTGATCTCGGAGGTCAACGAAGCTGCAATTCTACCGCTGCGCGATCGTGTCGGTCGACTATTTGCTTCGTGCAGCAATCTGAAACAGCGCTGTCTGTGTCACCTGCGTGGGAAAAAACGGCGGTACTAACTCACAAGAATACATAGCATATTGTGGACCATGAACTCTTACAAATTTTTTTTGATGCATTGATGGATCTCTTGTAACTAAGTTAAGGTTTTTTAGTGTTGGGTATAAGTTTCGAACAGAGTAATTTTGTCACTGCTTTATTATGAAAAAAAATATTTTCCATAAGAAATACATGGGTCTTACGAGTTAGTATTGACAATTTTTCCCGTTGGTGGATCTGTTTCAGATTGCTGCACGAAGCGAATATGTATGTAACGGAATCAGAATGCAAACCATGAGACTCGAGCGCCACCAAGTTGCAGTATATACAGGTACATACGTATGTACGTACGCTACGAGTACCTCTCTATAGATTACGGAAAAAAGTCAAAACTCGTTATTATTTACATTTGTGGGTTATAATTATATTTGAATCAAATGAAAGAAGGGACAATGTATACACTGACAAAAATCGGTGCATCTATTGCCATCACAAGTATGTGTAATAGGCAGAGTACCAGTGTACTTCATACTCACATAGCTATAGACATAGGGATAATATAAATAGAGGTGGCTAACTGTACGTTGGCCTGTAAGTGAAGGCGTAACAGCGTTGGAAAGAGAGAAAAGATTCGACGGGTCTTGTATCTCTCTTCCCTCTTCACTGATTGGCCAGATATAGATCCCTATGTAACACTGTTGAGAGGCAAGGGGGGAGTAAGTTGTCTGCTGCGTCTCGCTGTCTGCAGTGTATTAGCAGCAGAACAAAACAACCTAGAAAAAAATGTTTTTATGAATGATATTATTTAAGAACCTATGAGTTTTAAAAATGAGAACGTGTATAGTGTGTAAGAAGTTCTCTGTACCTGGCGATACTACTCGTAGTTTTCATAAGTAAGTATGAAAAACCAGCAATAAAATTTTCATGAATGTACATATATAATTTTTGTAATGATTGACATGCACTCATTGATTTCAGATTTCCAAATGATGTTTGTCTCAAAGAAAAATGGATGAGTGCTATAGGAATCTCTTCTGTGCCCAAAACAGCAACAATTTGTTGTGATCATTTTGATAAAACGTCATTTCAACAGACTGATGGATATACCGTTGTAAGACGCTTGTTGTCAACAGCAGTTCCTTTGGATACTACACATGAAAAGAATGTTGACAGTAAAGTATCCAGCAGTGAAAGCATCGCTTCATGTCTTGGTGGAACAAGTGTCATTGCCACTAATGCAGTTCCTCAAGAGAAGCAGCAGAACATTAAGGTAGCAGACGATCAAAGTACTGGCAGTGACTGTATTATTGATAAAACCAGTCTGTATATCTCTGAATCAAGTGACATAAACTACAGTCCTGTAGTTGTACCCGATTGTAGTACGTCACCATCAATACTTGCCTGTATTACTGCTGATAATGCTTGTGATGATAACAAGTCTCTTGATGATTTAAATACATTGTCGCAATCTAATAGTTTGAGTACGAGTAAAGAAATATCCCCATCAAACGGAACATCTTCGTTAAATTGTACCAGCAACCAGAGAAGATGCAGGTAGACAAATAATTTGTTATGCAGCAAAACAAGTGTTATTTAACACTCACCTCGTGTATATTGTTTGTTGCAGGAAACGTTCATCAAATGACATACTTAATGAGATTCCCGTGAAAAAATTAAAGTTTATAAATGGATATGAAACGAAGTACATTCGTCGAGAACATTTCATTACAGATGAAGCATGGGAACTATTTTTAAGATATAAAAAATGTAAAGACGCTTTAAAAGCGTTATGTAGACAAAAAATTATGAGGGCACGAAGAAAGGTAATAAATTTTGAAGGATTGGTCAATACTATGAAAGAGGAAAAAAATGAAACTGCTGCGGAGTACCTAGAGGTTTTTTAATTTTATTTGGTTTTAGTTTATAAAATTATTTTCAAAATATTGACATGAATTGATTGGGTCCAAAAATGATAATTTTTTTACTTTGAAAAATAACTATTAATACTTGTGAAAAAAGATTTTTTATTTTTACGAATAAATTTTGAATGCAAATGATTTTTAATCTTTTTTTTATACTTCATATACACTTAGAGAAATATACATGAGAAATAATATTTATTGCAGACCAGCACAGTTGCTGAAGCTCTGTTCCACTTTTCTGTGTTTTATTGTGCACACTAAATTTTAAAACGAATACGATTTTTTAAAAACATGTTTTTTTCTTTTTCTATTTTGTCATAAAGGAGTAAGAAAGCCTGTACCCTGCTTAAGTTCGATATTTACAGTTAAGGGCATACGGTGCTCGCAGTCAAATCTTGAATCCTATTCTTTTTGTAATCATCGAAATGCATGTGAAAAAATGTTAGTGTTATTATTGACTATTTTTCTATTTATTTTCTTTTCCAAAGGGCTTACCTGAACACTTAAAACAGTTGATTAATCGCATAAAGGATAACAAAAAAACTGCACCTTTTCCACCACACCTAAAAAATTTTGCAAGATCGCTGCATTATCATTCGCCAGCTGCATATCAAATGGTTCGTCATAGTTTTATGAAAAGTCTCTCATGTGTGGAGACTCTGAACAAATGGGATTGTTCCAAAAAATATGAACCTGGGATTTGTGGAGAAATTGTCGACTACGTAGCGGAATTAGTTTCAAAACATCATAATGAAGGTAAAAAATAAATATTCAATGTAACTTTTGATGAAATCAATATTAAGAAGTGGACGTACTATTGTAAAAATGCACGAGAGTGGAAAGGATTAGTTGATTTAGGAGGTCAGCTCGAAGAAGTTAATAGTGATGGTGAGAGACAGCAAGCAAGTAAAGCTCTTGTTTTCATGCTAGTAAAAGAAGATCAATGTAAGTATCAATAGGCACTTTAAAACCCCTGTAGCCAATTATTTTACCAATTCTTTATGTAGTTCCGACAAATGCGTCCTTTTAAAAGATTTATTAATAACGCTGCACGATAAAGATATTCAAGTTGTTAGTGTAACATTCGATGGTGACGAGTCCAACCAGAAAGCCTGTAAAGTTATGGGGGCAAATTTCGATTTTTCTGATAAGAAAAATTTCAAACCTTTTTTCCCACATCCATCTAGCAATGAAAACGTATTTGTCTTCTTTGATCCATGCCACATGCTCAAATTAGTGCGAAATAACTTTGCTTTAAAAGGACCAATCATATACAAAAAGTCGAAGTACGTTCAGTGGAGCTATGTTAAAAAACTATATGATTTACAGTATGAAGAGGTCATGCACTGAGCTTGTAAAATAAAAAATCGTCACGTCAATTTTCTCAATGAAAAAATGAAGGTATTTTTGGCTGCTCAAACATTAAGTTCAAGTACATCTTTGGCGTTGCAGTATCTTGAAATTTATATGAAAAATGAAAACTTTGTGGGAGCCTCGTCAACTGCAAAATTTTGTAACGTTTTTAACGATGCTTTTGATATATTAAATGCCATGCAACTGGTACTTACTGGAAGACCTGTGCAGCAGCTGAGCATAAAAGCGAAAAACTCTGCGATTTAAAGTTCCGCATACGCATGCATTATAACAAAATGACGATTTTTAAAGGTCAGTGAAATTCTATTGAATGTCTTCATTGAAAGTTTTTGTATAAAAATGTACCTATATAGGGTATACATGCACAAAAGTATTGGTGTTAATGTTAATAAATTTTTAAGCTATTTATTACTTTATGTGCACACATTTTGTGATGTTAATTAATGTTTTTATTTTTTCTTTACTGTATCTTGCTGCTCTTCCCTCTGCCTATTCCTTTGAATTTAAAAGATCTAATCCCAACATATGGTGCTCCGAAATACCCTTGTGTTCGCATCAATTTTGAAAACAGGGAAAGTTAGGTGGAAGATAACCTTGGCCCCAGTTAACGCCTCGCTAGAGCCCCGTTAAAATGTATGGGTAAGCCCTACCTCGGCAGCCCACCTGGGACCTACCTAACTAACGGGTAATCCTAGTTAAATTTCCGATCGGGTAGGTTCGCTTCCGCTGCTTTATCCCCAGGGTTCGATCGACTGTTTCTCTTACGTTGCGGACAACGTGAGATGGAAGTTTGTAAGAGTCAGTCCTGTTGTTTATACATAGACACCCGGTCAGGACTCAGGCAACACACCGGCTTTTCCGGGATGGGTTTTTCCTAATTAGATTTCCCACTCACAGGACTTGTCCTGGGGAATTCGGAACGGTTGTCAGTTACTCCTTACCCCTTACATCCCTCATCCCGTCACACTCCCAAGTGCTAAGTAGCTTGAGTTGTGCCCTTAGCAGGAGCCGGATGTATAGCACTATTATACATATGTCCGCATGATGTCTCTGTCGGTAGAATGTCTGCCTACAGATCTTGATGGTCGGGGTTCGATTCCCATCTTTGGTAAAAAATTTTCAATTGAAAGTCAAGTTTTTTCCTGGGTGGAAATTGAATCACTCCTAACCCACTATTCCTTCTACCGATTATTCAATACCGATTAATTAAATAACCTAATAAATAACATATGGCGTAATACAACAATGGTTGTCAAAACACCATGTCTTAGCCTTATAAATAGTGAAATGTTCTTATAAGATAGTGTTATGTCGATACAATGAAGTTACGCTACAGGTTTTTTAAACTGTAAAGTTTCGATTAAATTAAACCATAGCAGGGATCTGATTTAGTCCTGCGATATACAGAATAGCATTCGAGTGTTTACCGTTACTCTACCAGCAGGAGTTGCAGTTTGTAACATTTGCGTCACGTTTTCGTGATCACCCTAGGTACTAAATGAGACACCTGCTGGGGAGTGGGTCAGCGATGGAATTCCACTCAGCATAAGATTCCCTGCATGTAAGATGCGCATAAAGAATGCATTATTTATGTAGAATTGTGAAATTAAATTCTTCTGCTATTTGCTGTGATATACAGTGTGTGCGGATGGTATTAGGACAGTGTTCCCGATTGCAGTGAATTATAAGGCGCGAAATTCAAACAGCTATGTGGGAAAAACCACAAAAATCTCGTAACCTAAATCACAAGCTTTTTAACCCAGTAACCCAGGGAACAGCGGGATGATAATATAACAAGTGAATTAATTAATTATTAAATAACGACATAACCTAAATCCCAAGATGTTAAACCAAGTTACCCGGAGGAGAGCGATTAAATAATTTAGTAACTAATAAATTATTGATTAAATAAAAACATAACCTTATTCCTAAGCTTTTTAACCCAGTAACCCGGGGGACAGCGATTCAATAATATAGCATTAATAAATTATTGATTGTATAACAATACAACCGAAATCCCAAGCTTTTTAACCCAGTAACCCGGGGTACAGCGATTCAATAATATAGTACCTAATAAATTATTGAATAAATAACAAGATAACCTAAATTCCAAGTTTTTAACACAGTTACCTGGGGACAGCGAGTAATTATTATATAATTATTGAAATAAAAAATCTTGGGGTGTAGATAACGCTGCTAATTTATTATTTTGTTCGAGTTAAAGACTACCAATTCGCTCTTTCCTGGGTTACACGGTTAAAAAGCTTGGGATTTAGATTATGTTGTTATATAATCATTAATTTATTTACTTAACATATTATTTAATCGCTGTCGCCTGGGTTACTGGGTTAAAAAGCTTGGAATTAGGGTAATGTTGTTATGTAATAAATAATTTATTAGTTACTATATTATTAAATCGTTGTTCCCCGGGTTTCTGGGTTAAAAAACTTGGGATTTAGGTTATCTTGTTGTTTAATCAGTAATTTATTCGTTAATATATTATTAAATCGCTGTCCCCCGGGTTACTGGGTTAAAAAGCTTGGGATTTAGGTTATGTTGATATTTAATTAATAATTTATTAGTTACTATATTATTAAATCACTGTCCCCCGGGTTACTGGGTTAAAAAGCTTGGGATTTAGGTTATCTTGTTATTTATTAAATAATTTATTAGTTACTATATTATTGAATCGCCTCCACCCGGGTTACTAGGTTAAAAAGCTTTGGATTTAGGTTACTGGATTTTTGTGGTTTTGCCTATACAGCTGTTTGAATTTCGCGCCTTATAATTCACTGCAAACGAGAACACTGTCCTAATATCATCCGCACACACTCTATAACACAGCAAATAGCAGAAGAAACTAATTACACAATTCCACATGAATGATGCATTTTTTTTGTGCGCATCTTACATGCTGGGAATCTTATGCTGAGTGGAATTTCATCGCTGAAGTGGGTGCGTTCTGTAAGCTCCACCGGTTATGTCACGTGATTATTTAAGATAAGAGCAAGGGGTACAACATTATATCGCCGTTTCTCTCGCACTTGTTTAAAAATATCACGTAACCAAATTTTAATTGAGTGGTTCCATATATGCGATTGGACTCGAGTTTGACTGTCATATTACAAACTTTGCATTTGATAGAATTCTAAAAAGTTACTTTCCTGTTACATTTTAGGTTTCAGGGTTTGTATGTGATAATTAATATTGACAAATAAATTTTAACGAAAATTGCCCTGAATGTCAATGTCGATTTGGGTGCCTGTACAAGGATGCCGTGAACGTGAAGATAAAAATCATATTGCAATAAGACAGCATAAGAGCAAGACAGAGAATTATAGAGATATAGGGATGGCTGCGTTCGATTTAAGCGTGTTCGTGTCCCAATCGTATCCCGGATAATAGCTATAGTTATAGTTATAACATAGCCCAGAATACAATTGGGATACGATTGGGAAACGAAAAAGATTAAATCGAACAAAGCAGATATAATACGCGACTGAACTAGCAGCAGCAGCGTTCTCAAAACGGGGACCTACATAGTTGTAACTGTATTCGAATGCACTTAAGTAATACATATGAACAGCAGCATCAGAGAATTACAGAGACAGCGCATCATAAGACGATAAGACACCATTCAGTCAATGTCTTATCAAGTTACGTGATTGGCTGCCCGCTTTATGATTGAGACTCCGAAGTAAACCCTCTGTCCTCTGTCGATGCCACTTACAGACCAGAATACCAATAACGCAATTTAAACTTATATCTCTTACAATATGCGGTAACTATCATACAGCCTGTTCACCGCATGCTGTATAGACTAAGAGCTGGGTCCGATCTGTGTGAAAATAAATTAATACCGCAAAACTCACAAAAGTTGAAAAACATAATGATTCGTGGAGATCCAAAGTATTTTCGCGATCCGTATACTTGATCATGAGTTATATGGTGATTAAAAAAGTGCCATATGGTGCAAACGAAATTATTACCGCAACTCGGCCCAAAGGATAGATAATAAAAAGTTGTCAAAAAGAAGTGCCATTTGCGGTAGGATTTGAATTCTTTTTCTGTCCCAAAATGGATCGCTTAGCGCGAATATACCCCCCCTACAAACAAAATTATTACCGCAACTTTTCCAAACTGTTTTTTGTGATAATATTAACTCAAAACCAAAGTTGTGGTAATTTCCCTACACCTGAAGAAGGGTAGATAACCTTTTTTCGTCAGAAATTGGAGGTGATCGGCATTGCAATTTCCGACGTAAAAAGGTTATTTACCCCCCTTTAGGTGTAGGGAAATTACCGCAACTTTGGTTTTGAGTAAATATTATCACAAAAAACAGTTTGGAAAAGTTGCGGTAATAATTTGGTTTGTAGGGGGGTACATTCACGCTGAGCGGTCCATTTCGGGACATAATAAGAATTCGAATCCTACCGCAAATGGCACTTCTCTTTGACAACTTTTTATAATCTATCCTTTGGGCCAGGTTGCGGTAATAATTTCGTTTGCACCATATGTCGTTTTTAATTACCATATAACTCATGATCAAGTATACGGATCGCGAAAATACTTCGGATCTCCACGAATCATGATGTTTCTCAACTTTTGTGAGTTTTGCGATATTAATTTATTTTTTACACAGATCGGATCCAGCTCTAGTCTGGTACATAAATGCTCACCATCGTTGGCTTTCGTCCTTAGATTTTGGCCCCGACCAATCGTAAGCCACGTTGATTCTAACGTTAGCCAATCGTGAGCGACATGCCGTTGGATCGAGGCCAAAATCTAAGAGAACTGAGCCAAGCCGGAATTGCTCACGGTCCGTCTAACGCATGTAATGAATGAGATGAATAAAAGATGCATTGTAACTTAGTAAGAACGTTCAATTAACATTTGCTACAGAAGAGTTGTTGCTTAGAGGTAGGAATTGTAACTATGCAGACTATCAGCTACTACGAGAAGAAGACTGAATATTATCTATTGTAAGCTGCATTTTATGTTATGTGGTTAAAAGTGTTTACCGATTCACAAACATTTACAGGGCTATATCCTTCTTGGTCTCTCCTATGGCAACTCGCAGCATCAACCTTTTTTTGATAAGTATATTCATTGAGTATATATCATTTAATTCCACTCGACAGACTAGGTACTTTGTGTATAAATATTTTATTTGTTACAGTGCGATAAAGATTTATTATCATAGATAGATGATGAATGATGAATTATCATATCAACCAACTATAAATGGAGCCAGAAGGTTATTAATCTACCAAAAGTTAATTAGTAGGAGTGTGGTGATATGCAAAAGTTGATGCCGATAACTGGAAAAATAATCTAGCTACCAAGTGCATGTTCCAGAGCACTAGATCACCTTGTTCAAGATGTGCTTGCTCCCAATATTTTTCAGTATTGCAAAGGTAAAGACTCCGTAGGCGAAGCCTCCTTGTTCGAGTTCACCTTGAACTATCATATTATCACAATAACATACGATCAAATCAGATCAAAAGATTTGATGCTTATTGTGTCTTCTTTGTATCAGTTCAAGTGTGAAAAATGTTTTATAATCAATAGCTGATACCAAAAACAAGAATAAACAGAGGAATTACTGGATGTTAGGTGATTCTTCGTCGAAGGCCAGCTGCGTCTCATGCTCAAGAAGTATAAACGAAATGAAAAATTTTTCAAATTTTTTACTAGGAATACTATAAAGAAGTACAATGCAATCTACAATAGATTAATGTGTAATATGGTTATGTCCTAAGGAGTAATAGATGGAATCTTTTACATTCATGGAAAAGTTAAATAAATATAAAGAAATACTTTAATAAAATATTCAGTAAAATAATACATTTAATTTGAGATAAGGACATTAATTCATGAGATACAATACAATCGTACTTATAACATCAACTACTTGCAGAATGAATGTATATTTTATTTATTACTAGATGTTGGTGTAGCTCTATAATTTTTTTTCCATTTATAATCTGATTCTGCAAGAGAAATAAAAAATAATAATTTTTAAAATAATTCAGTAAATAAAATATTTTGATTTGTATATTCATCCAAAAATATTAATTTATTTACGTACCATAATTTCATTCTTATAATGACATTTTGTGTGATTTCATGTGTATTCTTAAATTATCAAGACTTGAAAATCCTTTACCACAAATTTCACATATATGTTGTATAATATTTTTATCATGTTTTTTTATGTGTCTTTTTAAATGGGCTTTTCTTTTAAATATTTGAAACAAAATCGACATTTTAAATGTAAAGGAAATAGATAATGTTTTTTATGCCTTTTGAAATGTTTCAAATTTTTAATAACTAAATTACATATTAAACACGAAAAATTTTGCTTACTATGAGATTTTTTATGTTGAAATAATGCTTTTAAAGTTTTAAATTATAGGGACATTGTGAGGATTGGAAAATGTCTTGCGTGCTATAAAAGTATTATACGAGTATTCGTTATGAGACGCGTGGGAGAGGTTTTAGTTTCAGTTACTGCCGCATGATGCTTTTCTGTATTATAATCTGGCGCTAAATCTTCGCGCTTTTTTTTTGGACACGTGAAATGGGAGAGGTTTTAGTTTCAACTGTGGTCACTTCATTAACTTTTGTACGGGCTCTTTAGCGGTAGTAGTCACGTCTCATCTCGAATTAGTATTTAATGATTATTCACAAAACATAAATTTACACAAATTAAATATCTCTTTTCCCTTATATAGATACGTAAAATTTCGGAATAATATATAATTTATTGTGAGAAATAAAAGTCAATTAAAATTATCGTAAGTGAAAATTCAAAGAAAAAGTAACAAAATATACACAACAATACAACCAAAAATTTGTTACATCTCTTAGATGAATTCACAATAGGTATAAACAGATACAGCATTTTTTAATATCAAAACAATAAAAATAATTTTGGTTACTTAAAAGTTTGATTAATTAAATAAGAAGGTTGTAACGGATGATCAAATTAAAGGTGGTATTTATTAAATAGACAAGAAAACTGAAATTAAAAAAACAAATTTCTGTAAGTTTTTATTTTTTAAGTAAGTATATTGCTCTTGCGAGCTGCTCGATCATGATTAATTTAGAAAGAATGTATGTTCATGAATAAAAAATATCATTCAATAACAATGATCCTTTCAAGGTGATAATTTACATACAAAATGTAACGTTTTTGCAGTTATTTATTCATTAACCTACATCCTTCATTAAGGAGGTTCTATCAATGAAATAATTGCGAACAGAATTAAATAAAACTTAAATGGATTGTTTATTGAGTTACATTATACTTTCCTTATAAATTCGAGATGAGGTTCACGAACAAACAAGCAAAAAAAATGCTCAGTGAAAATTCAGATTATCATATGAGCTCTTGCAGAGGGCAGTATATTTTTAACGATTTTTGACCGAAATTGATTTACTTTTGATAAACAAAACAAAATAAAAAACTAAAACAAGAAAGCACATGCAACTCTGAACCAATTTACATCTCAATATTTATAGTTACACAGACTTAATCAAAAGATATCGATAAAAACACACGACAAATTTTCATTGCCTATGTTAAAAGCATCAACTGCTGATACTTTAAGGTTAAACGTGGTTTTACAAAACCATCTATAGAAACTTTTCTATTGAATATTATTTTATTAAATTTCTCGTTAGTACTGTAATTTAATCAATGAACAAGATTCAAAAGTAATTGGTTTTTAGAAAGTTTTGATAAAAATTCATTTGATACTTGCCCATTTGACACACGGTAGTAATGGAAGAAACACCTCAAATTATTAATTATGGAATTTTTTTTTTTTGCAATGAATATTTTCAGATTACGAGAACTACGAAAAAAAGTATTTGGAATATCTTATAAACTTGGAAGAAACAGAAGAAGTGTATATGATAGTAATAAAGAAATTATCAAAATTAGATATTGAATCATATAATAAAAGGAAATCAAATAAGGAAAAAGAAGTAACAACATTTTGAAAAATAGATTCAAAATCAATTAGTATAAAAAAAAAAGACGAAAATAATGTTAACAATGAAATTATACAAGTATTACGTTTATTAACAGTTTTTGTACTATATTTATGTAATTAGACATAATTTTTTGTACTTACTTAATATTAATATTTACAGGTAAAAAAATGAAGTTTCATTTGAACACTATAGAAGATTAAGTCTATATTTCTGTATAAATAACACAGGCCCACAAAAAAAAAGTTTCTGAATTGGGCATGTAAAACATGTTTTCTTACGTGTTTTTTGGTGCTGAATCTGAATCCGAAGTCATTATGGGGGGTTTCACGGGAAAATTTTGAGTAAATCACTGTTTAAATTCGGAAAATTCCGAATATCAGTCTACAACACCTTCTCCATCATGTTTAAATGCTTAATGTGCAAGGATTATTAATATCTTATTTTTCAGTGTACAAAACGAACAGACTTCAAGTATATCGACCGAATGAGTTAAAAAAATTAAGAATTTCTATGATCCCAATGCCCCAGTTGGCTGTAGGCTTATGTCTCAATATATTTCATTCAATTATTCGATTGTTTACGTATCTTTTTATCCTTAAAAGATCTGCGTAGGGGATTTCTCCTACGTTTATTTACTTTTCTTCTCATTAGTTTACCTTTTCAATGTCCAGCAGAAGCCAGCCATAATATTAATATCCCACCGGCCTCGATAACGTCTCTTCATCTCTTTAATATCCTGATGAAATAGTTCACCTTGCTCGTCGCTGAAGTCTCTAAGATTTTCTGGGAAAGAGTCCAGGTGATAGTCGAGGAAATGTAGTTTAAGATTCATGAGCCATCCTAATTCTTGAAAAATCCCCGCAAATCAACCATTTGTGCTCTTTATAATTGAGTTTTCGCGATACCATTTCCATGTTTGTATATTTCTCTTTCAATACAGTAGAGTGAGCAACTGGAATTGGCGCAAATTTATTGGTATCGTGCAATAAGACACCCTTGAGACTCCTTGTAGAGAAGTCTATGAACAACCGCCACTCATCAACTCTATGAGCGGCTGGTTTGAGTTTATTAATTAACCCTACTACATCGTGACAATAAACTAGATTAGAGTCTTGAGTGAAGAAACTCCTGTACTCTTTATCTCCATCGCGATAAAACATCACATTGGTTGTTTGGATCAACATATTTCTTGATTTCAAATCTGAGGCACTGGAATTACTGAATTCAGCTGATTCTTTGGATGAACCTAAGTTCCTTATTAAATCATTGAGTTCTTCTTGAGAATACTTTTTATTTTTTTCTCAGATTTTTGGTCGTATGAAATGAACTCGTCTTCAGAATTTTTCGACACACCCCTCTTACACTCACACACACACACACACGCGCGCGCGCCCCCCTGGAAGAGACTCACTGGTGATCCATCGGCCTGGTCGATGAGCTGCTGACACCCACGACGGAGATTGGCTTAGCACCTACTGCTAGCGGGAACCCACCGACCAAGCGGCCAGGGCACGCTGGCGACCTCCTCAAGGAAGGATCGCCCCTAGGTCCAGGCATCATCAAGAGAAACTGCAGTCACAGCCCGCTGGAGTCGGGAGAATGTGTTTTCGGCGCCACGGGTACTTTTCCCACTGAGAAGTCCAGGAATCGAAATTCCCGAAATTTTTTCGACGAGAATCGAACCCGTTTTGCCTCGAGTCTGTCAGGCTAGGAAGCTAGCATGCTAATTACTAAGCCATCGAGGACTCGTGACTTTTTGTATGATTGACAGTATACACTAATGTAATATAGCAATTTTCATAAAATAATTTTTTCTTAGCACATCAAGTACCTTTACTTCGTATTATGCAGTCTGTTTGCCGTCAAATCTCATCAGATAACTATATTAATTATTAAAAATTGAGATCTTTTTTAACATACGAGTCTCCTTAAGAACTTTCAATCAACCCCGAAATCATAGCGCTGCATTCTTATCGTTGATCCAACGTAATTTGTGTGTCTATTTTTTTCCATGTTTTTTTTGTGACTCTACATACATACTTACATATGTATGGTCGTTAACTCCAGCAATTCATATTTTCGGTGATATTTTTAAGATAACGTGAGTTGTCGTATAGTACGTGATGTAGGATCTAAGTTGGATTCCGTGACCGAAGGGAGTCGAATACATATGAGCAGTTTAAGAATCATAGGTTAATGATATTTTCGAAAAGGGATTGATGACGAAGTGAAAAAAACAAGTATCTCTAAGAGATATTTTTTAGTGAATTACTTAACAATTATTTTCAACGGGATATTAAGGTCTAAAAATTTGCATACATACTTATAAAACTTTAAGAAACAATACAGAATTCATAAAACGAATTAATTCCTGGTTTTTCAAATCCCTCGCCCACTATTTCGACTAAAGTAAACTGTTTTGTAATTTTTTAGGTATTGGGCCCCGAAAAAAGTGCATTGTATAATATGCGCTCTAGCAGGAGCAACCAGACAACCAAACCGCATCCCAGCACTTTTTTCGGGGCCCGATTTTGGCATCACGAATTGACAAATTTCACTTGCTGACAAAATTTTATGATAGAAAAAGTCTAGCCGAAGGGATTGAGCCTTGAAAAGCCACTCCAGCATAATTCCCTGACGTACAGGACAGTTTTTACGAAAGGTGTTCTTTTTTCGAAAAAATGCGATATTTCCGAAAAAAAATTAAAAAATTTTGCTAAAAAATAAATGAAGGTTTGTGAACCTATAACACATAATTTCACTAAATATTAACTTTAAAATAACCAAAAAAAAAAGATATTAACACATTTAAATACGACTATTTTCAAGGATTTTCTCAAGTTTTCTCGGCGCCTACGCATCAAAATCCGATTTTCCGGGCGTCAATTGATAGATTTTTTTGCGATCCACAACTTTCTTATTCAATTTTTTTGCATTTGAGGTCAAATTTTTTTTTTTATTGCAAAAAAAACGTTTTTCGGACTTTTGCTAATTTTTAAGGTTAACTTAGACATTGATTCGCCGTAAACAATTAACGCTATCTTTCTTGGATTATTTTCTTTTATACCACCGTATTTTTTGTTTTCTGATAACAATAATGTCGGATTCAACATTGGGCCTTCGTAGAATGATTAGACTAAACAATCTATTATAATCATGCACGTTGCAATTAAAAACATATTTTAATGAAAAAGAAGTAGAATTTTCTTTTTTACGTTTATTAATAAGCATTAATTTTATATATTTGCCTTTTAGATGGTAAGAAAAAATATAAAATAATAATAATACATTTAGAATACAATATACTTTACAAGTCAGAACAATGACTGTTAATAAAGTAATATTTACGAATTGTTATTATTTGCGGAGAATACGTAGGTTTTTCACATTACCACATTTTTCTCCTTAATAATTTCTCAAGCTAATAGTGAGGCTAATAATCTTATAATAATGTATTTTGTATAACAACAATTATACTATTTATTATGAGCCAATATCTGATGAGAGACAGGAGTGTAGTTTTGGAGATAGTAAAATCGTAATATCAAAATTTCGACAAGGAAAAGATGAGAAAGCATCTTATTCAGTATACACTTAGAAACAAAACTGTTTATAGGTTCAGAACGCTTTAAAAAAAATTGATAGTATAAGTAAACGGACTAAAAAACTTTAACAATACTCCCTGTATAGTTTTTATCGTGGCTGTCTGAAGTTGAAAAGTTATGTGCAACTGCTTTGCAAGAGCTATCAAGTAGAAGCCAAAAATAAACTCTGCAGTTTTTGTAGTGTATTACTTAACTTACTACATAGTGCCCTACTATTATCGCAAAATGTGTTGTTGTATTTGAGTCTTCAAACACCTAGAAAAATGGTTTATCGGTCGCAGCGTAATTAAAAATTGTTAAAACAGTTTGTCACACTTGAATAAAGTATAAATTAGATTCTTGTTTATTAAATAATACGATGGAAAATTACTAAGTGGCTAGAAAAGTATATTGCAAGCAATCGTCGTGATTATAAACGGTTGATTTTTCTCTAGTGATCTTAAAATTTATCAAGTCCGAAAAATGAAAAATAATTGAAAACTTATGCACTGATATATAGTTTTTTGTAACATCTTTGCACCAGCAAATTTTTTATTTTGTATACTCACAATTCGTAAATCATCATAATAAAATAAGTTTTAGCAAATTTTTCGTCAATAGAAACTAGTTTACAAGCAAAAATAATTATGAAATCGAGATTTCTTATGTTATTGTATACTTTATATGAAATGCTTGAATTTTTTCTTCTTAATATAATTATGCTCACAAAATCTTGGCACACAGCAGTCACTTTTCTAACCAGTTTTATAATTATTTAATTGAAAAGATCAATTAAGCCAGGTATTTGAGCTAATATTTTAAGTTTTAACTTATAGAACCACCGCAAAAATGGATGTAATACTAATATCAAGATTTTGTTAAATAGTACGATCAAAAATTACGTAGTGGCCACAAAAGTATATTATGATCAATCGACATGATTAAAAGCGATTGTATTTTCTTGGGTGTTCTGAAAATTTAATGAGTTCGAAGAATAAATAATAATTAAAAACATATGTACTGATTTATAGTTTTATTTAACAATTTTTCATGAAGAAATTTTTTATTTCGCATATTTTATTTTATACGATCCATCAATCATCATGATAAAACAAGTTTAAGCAATTTTTTGTCAAATCAGAGTAGTTGACAGTTAAAAAAAAATTATGAAATGATAAATTTTTAATTTTATTGTGACTTGACATAAAAAAAAAATAAATTTTCCTTCTTAATATAAGTAATGCAAGTATTCAAATTACAGTATTTTGATTTCACTTATATTTAGTCACATAATTCACAAAAATTCTTTTTTTTTAAAATAATAATATTTTTATTTTATTTATATTTAATCAAATAATAAAAAAAAATTCTTTTTTTTTTTTTTTTTTTGTTTTTTTCAATAAAAGTAGAGACATGTTATGGCTCAATCCTTTGTTCCAGAGCCACATATAATGTCGTCTATTATGAATAGCTGTAGAAAAAGAGGATGCTAAATCATGTGAATACAGCGCGTGTTCGAGCACTGGAGTGCCTCTAGCTAAATATCGCTTTACAGACAGCGTGTTATGGGCAGGTGCATTGTCCTGGAGATCCACGACTTGTTTTTCTACATCTCCGGCTGTGTCTGACGAATTCGCTCTCGGAGTGTTTCAAAACTTTAAAATAGTAAGTTTGGTTTATAGATTGATCCTCTGAAACCTGTATAGTCATCACGATGCCGTTGATGTCGAAAAAAACTGTTAACATGGCTTGAAATTGTAATTTCGACATCCTTGCTTTTTTCATTCTTGGCGATGCAGGAGCTTTCCAGTGCATGGATTGCCGCTTAGTTTTAACATCGTATTGGAATATCCAGATTTCATCGCAAATGATGATGTTTTCCATCAATTCAGGCTCTTAATCTTACCTCTCAAAAAAATGAGCAAATTTTTTGACGGCCGAGCTTTTGGTCGGATGTGAAATATATTGGGATTAACATCGCACAGATTTCCTTCATGTTCAATTCTTGATGTAAAACTTTTCTAACCATTTGTTTATCGGCGTTTAGGGTCGCAGCAATCATGCGAATGCTCATACAGCGATTTCCGCGTATGTTTTCATTAATTTTGGTCACTGTTTGTGAAGTTTAAACAGACGTCGGTTGTCTCCGGTACTCTCGTGGCCTTCAGAAAACCGTTCGAAAACACGTTCACGAAAAAGATAATTCTTACCATAGGCCTCTGTCAACGATTCATGGCACTCTTTTGGAGTTTTTTTTAACAATGAAAAATTTTACATTGATCCGTTGCTTGTGTTTTTGTCACAAATTTTTATCGGTACGAGAAAAAAACCCGTTCGTTGCTAACCTCTATAGAAAAAATACTACTACAGGCACTACAGCGACAAGAATGTGTTTTCGTACAGAAATAAAAGGCACTTTCAGCTATCTAACGCTGCATTTACTTCCCTCCCTAACCCTCCAGGCCGCCTTCTGCGCGCAAAGCCTCGTTATTTGATAGCCAGACCGCGTATGATTAATAGTAATCGTAAGTCTGGATGATGAACAATAAATTTTTTTCCACAAAATCGTATTTCGGGGGTTATTTCTGAACTTTTATTATGTTTAACATTTTCTCGAACTTGTGTTTTTTTTTTAATTGTTACTTGTCTTACGTTTTAGTACGTTAAATTCAATCTCTATCTACCTTTCTGCTTTCGTACACTCTTCGCCTCGTTCTGCTGTATCATGTTACCAGTCTTTTTTATTAATACTAGCCTTGTTATTTTCTTTTACTCTTTTTCACTTTTTATCCTTTTTCTCCTTATAACGCCTTCTCCCAGTTTCCTTTTATTTATTTTTCTGTGTTCTTAGAACATATATGTCCTCCTCCTGTTTAGAGTCTGCCCATATTTTTAACACAGCCTACGCTTGTTTTTTTTGTGTTTTAACCTTTTCATCTCGCTCTACTGGCCATTCTCTACATACTTTTTTTAACATCTTGAGCTCTTTGCCTACTTCCCTTAAAAACATTTTGTGGATACGTTCCATCTTTCTTGCATAATCATGTCGCTCATATTTTCAACCTTTTCCCATTTCTCCATCGCGTTATTGTATTTAATGTGTTTATTGTTATCCCATTTTAACGAAATTTCGTTGGCTGTCATGACCGTGGATTCTAATTCTTATGCTCACTCTTACCCACCCCCCCCCCGCCCTCGTCCTTTTCACCATGATATACTTATCTCTACTAGGACGTTCGATTTTCCACTCAAGTACCAGATAAAGAACTAAGTTTTCATTATCACCAATAAATAAATAAATATATTTCTTTCTGATTCCCGTTTGTCGCTCCGTTTTTAATACTTAAGCTCGACTCTGCGCAGAAATTTACTAGTTTTTTGCGCATTTGTTTACCGTTTATCTGAACAATTTCTAATTATTTATCTTTCACCTTCGCTATTTTCATACGTTTATTCGAAATTTCATCAAAATCTCCAATGATATAAAGTGTTTTCTCTTTGTACATGTGATCATCTACCTATTCTTGCAGTTTTTTAAGCATGAGATCAAATTTTGTATTATTTTACACCCCCAATACAATGATTTTTGTATGATATTGTAAGTTTTAACCCTTTTGTACTGAAACCGCAATCCTATTCTCCTACCATATCTCTATCAACCGATTTTTCTAGGCCAACCAAAACGCTGCTATAAGCTTTTCCTCTTTTTTTATCCGTGATCTCTGCTGTCTAGATACAATCATAATTTTTGTTCACTTAATTGTCACATTTGCTTTCTTTGTACCTACATATCCACCTTTCTTGTAGTACTATATCTACAGATCGTTTTCTTTAAAATTCGACATTTCAAAACACATGACTTTGTCATTGTTTTCATCATTTCTTGATAAAATGTATTATTACATTGGTTCAAACTTTAATGGTTCAATTATCTAATATTTTTCTGTTTACCATAAAAAATTATCCAAGTGTGTTATTTCTACCCCATTTTATTGGGTTTTTTAATCACTGTCCCATGTAACCCAAATTAAACTGCTTATAGTTATTCTCATATTTCTCTTTATTTAGTATCATAAGGTACGCCCAAAAAACCCAAGTGAGTTCAGAATACTCTAATCTATCATAATTTAAAGTTTAAATAAATTCTGTTGTAATTTGTTTAACTAGGCAATGTTCTTAAATGATTTTTGACTCAGTATATTTTCTTATGCATGTTGTACGTCATGTAATAATTTTAAGACCTACATTTCCCTCTTTTATTTAAACTTTATTTTTTTTAAATATTGCATCTTTATAATGCAAATATTTACGGGTTTTATTATTTATATTTTCAAAATAACTGAAACATTTTGTTTTTATTCCAAGTTCCCATTTTCTTCACTCCAATTTGTAGGAAACACCGTGAATTTTAAATTTTAAATATCCAATTTGTACCGCCCGGCCGTTACAACTCTCTTCTTTAGCTACATTTTAATCAATTTTCTAATTTTTTCGCACTTTCTATGTAATCATCGCCTAGCCATCGATAGAGTACCTTAAAACTTTTTTTGTTTTTCATGATTATCGTTTTATTCTGAAGTAAATCCTTTTTTATAATTGATCCAATCTATATTTTTAGCAATTTCATGTTGGCTCGAGAGATAGAAAGAAAACAAATAGGTAAACCAAAAATCTATAAATTCTTAAAAAACGTACAAAATTACAAATGCATTTTCCATTAGTTAGAAATGTACACACGAAATTTATGTAAGTTTTTTAGCTTTACGAAGAATGCACGACGTAAAAGTAAACATGGTATGCATGCCATGTTTATGTGTTCGTGTGTACACACTGAGAAAACTATAGTCCGGTAGTAATTACTACGTATGAGTGGGTACTTGGTTCAAAAGAAGTAGTCAGTTGGCTTCCTACGCGTATGCATCTGTTATATTTTGTGGGAGTAATTTCGATATTACGGTAAGTTTGTAACTTGGCCTGTAGTACGGACGATGTACCAGGCTTGGCACTGCCCGCCAAATATAAATAATTTACTAAACCCTTTACAGAGTCGTGGCTGCTACTGTGGCCCATAGTTTTTTTAGTGTACGAGGATAAATTTATTAAGGCAGAAATTTTTTTTAATTACATTAATATTATTGTTCTAAATAAAATTATAAAAATACTGTCACTACATTATTAAGATAAATCTAAAATTTCTCTATTTTATAATAAAATGTTCTCGAAATTATTGAATCCAATGAATGCAAAATACGATGAACCGTAACAAAAAAATGGCTTTTTTTAAGGTCAAACCTAATTAATATAACCCTTTTTTGATAAAATAAACAATCAAACTGGATAGTTAATAACATTTCGACTTCGATTCTTTTTCTGAAGGAACGCGAATGATAACACTACTACTCCGCTTGGAGAACTCATAGCATCAAAGATTGCGTGATATTTAACACATCCAAGGAATGGCAAATGGGTATTGAAAAAAATAGGAGCTATAAGCAAAAGATAAGTTGCGTTAAGATATTAATTTGAGTCAAACTGCCGCATAGCTTGCGACGCTCAATTTGGCGATACCTAGAAAACCTAATCCAAGTATATCTATGTAGATCTTTTCGGAAATACATTAGGGCAGTCCAAAGGAAAGTCATTGTATTCGTTGGTTTACAAGAAAATGGAAATCATCTGCACAAGTTCTGAGAATGTAATTTCACAAATTTATTTGAGTTATCCCTCTCCCTCCTTTCCACATCACTTTTACAATTGTCAGCAAAAAGTCACATGATAACGTTAATATAAGCTTGTTCCTTGGTTTTTAAAATAATTATGGCCCTGTTACGTCCTTCTACAACCCCACGCGTTACCCACCCCCCTCTCCCCACAGACAATCAATGGGTCCCCCGACGCGACGCTGGCCTTATAGAATCGACACTTTAAACGAGTCACAGCTCCCTACGGCCTCCTATATTTCAACGTGATCCTCATGGCCCTTCTTTACCCTCTACCCCCCTCCTACATGACGAAAACAATATCTCAGGTTTAATTAATCACAGCTCGTAGAGAGCCCAACTACAGACCTTGATACAGCCCAAGTAACTTACTCTTTGATCTTGATACACAGTTGAACAGTTATAAAAATGGAACTGAGTTGGGAAAAATTATAAAAGTTTATAATAATATAAACTATTATTTAGGATTGAAGTAGGTATTTAAAGATTTTTAATAAGGGCGCACGTAATAATAACGTTTAATTCACTAGCTCCCCACGAGCCAATGATGAAGCGCCACGCACACTTTAAATAACCAATGATTGTAAAGCATGCAGCCGCTTGCTGTATAGCTTAGTTAGCTCGACTGCCGCGTCAGTCCGCCTACGGTCATCGAGCCTTAAACACTTCAGAGCAAAGGCAAAATTAAAAAAAAAAACCACGCGACATTCCATTAAGATACCTCGATGTAAAGCTCATTAATTCGACTCGCTTGCGTCGTGCTGTTCAAGTAACTAACTGAAAGTACACTGTACTTTTTCGTTTTACAAACTTAGTGTTGTTTATTTTGAGTTGTTGTAAGTAGTAGTTAAATAAACTGAGTAAAGTAAATTCTACCGAATTTGTCTTGAATACTACCAATACAATTATTCCACCAAGTAGTTGATGAGCAAAGTTCAATTAGCCATTTTCTCATAGTGTAACAAGCTTAGGACGCCATCTTTGCTCTGGAGCGCTCGACGACCGGACGGACGTCAACGCTTAGCTCGGAGCCTGGCTTTGTTAAGATACGTAGCAGTAAGTAGTTTCGGCATCTGGTATATCACAGTTGTACATAAATATAGATATAAGTTAGGTCGATAAAAGGGTTAAGTTTTATTCAACATTCTAAGTGCAGAAAGTAATTTACGAAGTGAGTTGTCTAAGTCTCTACTCCTAATTCTAGAGTCTTTAATAATAACTACCTGTTAAAATGAAAGATTTACATAAACAGCAGACTAAACTGCATTTAAAAAAAAGTAATTGTTTTGAAAACTTTAAAAAGAATGGTAGTGACAAAATGACTCGCGGAAGTGCAGATACTCACATTGAAGCCTTAGACAAATATCTTGCTAAATTTAACGATAACCAAGTTGACATAATGTCGTTTACTGACCTAGATAAAAAGTACCTATATTTTGCTACTGAAGTGTACGATAAAGTTTAGGATTTATATTTCTTAGTTAAAGGGAATTTTGTGTAATTTATAAGAAATTCTAATGTTCAGGATCCCATTCCTATTCCACCTGCGCCTCACCCCAGAGTTCAAGTCACAAGTAGTTCGTACCTAACCCAGATTGAGCTCCCTAGATTTTTCGGAAATTACTTGGAGTGGGAAAACTTTCGTTATACTTATAGGTCGTTGGTTCATCGTAAAGACGACATTGATAACATAGTGATATTTCATCAATTACGAGCTTATGTTATTGCAGAAGATTCCGACTTGATAAAATCTATACGTTTAAGTGAAGGTCAATACCCTTTAGCATGGCAAACGTTAACCAATTATTCCGATAGTCAGCGTCGAATGGTGAATAGTTGCCCGCAAGGCATCCCATGTAAACCCATGAAGTCAGAGGCTGGTAATGAATTAAAGCGGATTTGCAAGGAGATGTTGTGCCCTATGGAATCCCTTCAGGCTATAGGTTGTGATTTAGGCACTGGAGATCTTTTTATTGCTTTGATAGTTAGTAAGGTCGGTATTAGTACTAATAAGGATTGGCAGAAATTTCTTGGCAATAGTACTACACCCCCCACATCAAACCAGTTGAAGAATTTTGTTTCTTCGCAAATTGTAACTCTTGAGGCCTGTGAAAATGTTATAAATGCTTCGAAATTTTTACCGTCTAAGTCGTCTATAAGGCAGTCAGGTTCTGTCTCTCATCAGACTAATTTAGTTGAAAGTACCTAGGATAGTTAGGTTAAAGTAAAGGTTTCTTCTGAATGTATATTGTGTAAAGGTGATCATCCACTTGCTAAGTGTGATAGTTTTAAAATTTTACCAGTAGATTCTCGTAGGGTCTTAGTTTCAAAGGAAAGATTGTGTTACAATTACCTACAACTGTTACAATTGCCTAGGTCACCATTTGATTAAAAAGTGTCAGTCAAAGTTCTCTTGTCAAACATGTGAAGGAAGGCATCATACGTTATTACATGATCCAAAACTCCTTTAAAATTCAACTTACACTGATTCCAACTCCAGTAAACACAAAGAGAACAATTATCAATTAATAGACTCGGCGCAGGCCTCTCATCACGTTGAAACTAGTATCTCTCAAGGATTGGTAGTCCTTTTAGCTACTGCCCGCGTCTATATAACTGGTCCAACAGGTATACGCTTGATAGCTAGAGCACTAATCGATCAATGTTCACAGTGTTCAATAATTTCTGAGTTTCGCTGTACCTTGTTGAATCTTAAACGGCAACGCTCGAACATCATGATTGGTGGATCCGGCGATTCTATTGTAGGTATCTCTAGAAGTATAGGTACGTTTAGAATATCTCCGAGATTTCCCTGTCTGTTTTACTTATCTGTTGAAGCTAAGGTCCTGCCTAGAGTCTCATCTTATCCACCACCTGTTAGTCGGTGTGGGTCAGTGGTATTCAGTCATTTAGAAGGACTTAAATTGGCTGATCCTCACTACACTAGCATGGATCAAATTGATATACTTGGCACTGATTTTCATGCTCGGATAGTTAGAGGGACTGTTAGAAAAGGTAGCTCTACCGAGCCTATTGCTACCCATACACTGTTAGGTTGGATACTTTCTGGTCTTCAGGGTCCTGTAAGTAATACTAGTACTAGTCCAGTTTCATTACATTGCTCTGAGGACAATAAATTGCCTTCCTTGTTACAACGATTTTGGGAGATAGAGGAACTTCCTAGACATCCAAGGTTCTTCTAACACCAGATGAGATAGCTTGTGAGCAACATTTTATTCAAACTCATCATAGAAAACAAAGAAGTTGGTACGTCGTTAGATTGCCCTTTAAATCAAATCTGAAGTTTTATTTAGCAGCCCGAGACGATGCTAAGTCTATTTCGCTCCTTATCATGAAAAATCTCGAGCGCAAGTTTCAAACTAATTTGGAGTTGTACGATGCTTACAAATCATTCATGCAGGAATATCGTAGTCTTGATCACATGATGGAGATTGATAATAGTTTATTCAACAATGCTTGGTTTTTATCTCACCATGGTGTTCTCAAGAGTTCGAGTTCCACCACAAAACTTGGAACAATTTTTAATGGATCTACTAAGAGCCAGACTGGTAACTTTCTCAATAAATTGCTTCACGTAGAGCCTAACCTACTTCCTAGTCTCGTAAATCTTATTTCAAAGTGGAAAACATATAGATACGCATTTGCGTTCGATACAGAGAAAATTTTCTGTCAGGTTTGGGTCGATGATAGAGATTAGATCTATCAATGCATATTCTGGAGATCTCAGTAATCTGATCCATTACAAGCTTATTCGCTAATAACTGTTACTTATGGTTTATCTTGTTCGCAATTTCTGGCATCTAGAGTGATTAAATAAATAGCTCATGATTACAAGGATAATTTTCCATTAGCGTCTACTGTATTAGAAAATGAGATGTACATTGATGATGTTTTCTCGGGTGCACGTAGCTTAGATAAAGCTAAAGAGAAAAGAGATCAATTGTTAAAGGTGTTGTCTGCCAGTGGGTTTTCCCTGCGTAAATAGTCATCCAATGATTTTAGGAAATTGCGAGAGTTGCCCCCTCCACTCTTAGCTTCTAATTCTCCTTTGATTTTGCTAAGGAAAAGAAGTTCTTCAATTGAGGTTTTAGGAATAGTTTGGCATCCTTTGGAGGACACTTTTGGTTTTCAAGTAAATGACTCCCAATTTCGCGGTGCATGGACTAAACGGTCAGTACTCTCTCATATAGCACGATTATACGATCCACTTGGATAGTTGGCTCCCGTCATAATTTTTGCAAAGGTTATTATGCAATCCTAGTGACTTGTAAAATTGGATTGGGACACCGAGATTCCGACTGATGTACAAAAAAATTGGCTTAGTTGGTTAGATGGAATACAGGAATTGAATCATGTCAGGATCCCACGTTTGAACTTCTTTTCTCCTAGAGCTCGGTTAATAGAATGGCATGGTTATGCTGACGCTTTGAAAGCAGCCTATGGCACCGTGTTGTATTTACGGATTGTAGAGAAAAATGAGGTTTATGTCACCCTTTAGTTGGCTAAGACTAAGGTAGAACCCATCAAAACTCTTAGCATCCCGAGAACTCTGTGCCGCTCATTTACTAGCCAAGTTAGTTAACCATCAGAGCCAGGTTCAACTCCATGGAGTTGATTGTATTCATTTATGGTCGGATTCACGAGATGTCCTATATTGGCTTAGTTCACCAACCACCCGTTGGCCTTCTTTTGTAGCTACTCGTTGCAGTTATATTCATCAATTAGAGCCCCCAGCCTTATGGCATCATGTTACAGGTAATCAGAATTCAGCTGACGTAGCCTTTAGAGGAATCATCCCTTCGCAATCATCTAACTATTCCTTGTGGTTCCATTGTCCGATTAAACTTTATCAACTATCTCCACAATACCCAGAGTTCAAATTAGCAGAGAAGCATTCGGATATTCTTCAAGACCTTATAGATCCAGTATGTCATCATCAGAGTGATGATTCCATTGATTGGGATCCATATTGTAAATACTCTTCCTTAGAGAAAACTTTGAGAGTTTCCGCGTATTGTCTACGATGTATCTATCAGTTGTACCCTAGGATTTCAAATAAAAGTCAGTTAACTTTCTTCAACGTGACATGTATTGTTTCATGCAACAATGTTCAGCTTTCGCTTCTAGAATTAAGAAATGCCAAATTGTTAATGGTATATTGTCCATTATCAATTTATCCATTTTAAAGCTGAACTAGCAATCCTTGGTAGAAATAATCAAGAACTGGCTCCCAGTTCTTCCTCGTTGCCGCCTAATGCAAAAAATTCGCACAAGTCACGTCTACAAGGGGAGGGGG
>JAPYYV010011457.1:0-22303 GCA_030522625.1 Copidosoma aretas | reverse complement strand
TACGATTTCGTAAGTTTCTTTAATTTTGCCCTATAAGATCAATAAATTTTCCAATCATTTCATATGTACTCTTGGGGCAATAAAATAATAATTTACCATGATACTTACTTATCTACTGAGTCTTAGATCTAGATATGGCTCTATTTAAATGCGAGAATGAGATTAATTTGAACCTGTAGTGTATGGAACTCACAGCCCCCCGGTAGCTCA
Source organism: Copidosoma aretas (assembly GCA_030522625.1). Classification (NCBI taxonomy): domain Eukaryota; kingdom Metazoa; phylum Arthropoda; class Insecta; order Hymenoptera; family Encyrtidae; genus Copidosoma; species Copidosoma aretas. Next base: position 22,093 of record JAPYYV010011457.1, on the reverse strand, counting down.
ATCGGCAGAGCGACTGTCCGGTAAGCAGGAGGTTGTGTGTTCGAGCCACACTTGGGGACAATTTTTTTCATTCTCAATTACGATTTGCACTGCCGTAATAAAAGTGCATTTTTTCAAAGACTTACGATTTTGTAAGTTTCTTTAATTTCGCCTTATAAGATCAATAAATTTTCCAATCATTTTATAAATTAATTTATTTTCAATAGTAATGATTGATTCTCCATCGAAAAAGAGTAGTTTTTTAAAGGAAATTCGACATAGAATACGATGCTATCACTAAATATTTGCTTAGAAGGGGGGGGGGGGGCAATAGTTAAAAATCAATGTTAACATTTTATCTGTTAATTATAATTTTTAATTTATAACTATTTGTCTTAAAAGTATTTTATTCTCAAAGCTTGTTCTTCTACCTATTAAATGAAAAAAATTTACAGTCTGTAGCTCAAACAGTACCGGAGTTATGACTGTTTAAAAATACCTCCTACAGCCCAACATCACCGAAATTGCGGAATTTTAATCCTTTCTAGCGTCCAAAATATTGCGAACAAAAAAAAATACATTTCTTTTTTTTTTCAATATGGAACCCGTAAAAAATGTTTCAGCAAAATCGAAAATGTGTCGGTTATTTTTTTTCAAAATCTGTTTGGTTTGTAAAAGATCGTACCGAATACATAAATAAATTTTTTTTTCAAAAACGTCGAATTTTGTGTCCTGGCCGATTAGAACGTTGAATGCAAAGAATTTTCGCTGCAAGCTTTTTTAATTATCAAAGAATTATTTTTTAATGAAGTTACAACAAAAATTAGAGCATAAATTGCTATTACTAAGCGTTTTTATGAAAAGAGGGACTAAATTAGCGATAAGTTAGTAGTTGACCCGTGGTAGCGCATGCGCAGTAGACCTCACAATTCAAACTTAAACAGATCGGTTTTTATCTCCTCTTCATTTCTAAAAATCAACATTCTATTTTTTATTTTTTTCCAGTATATTTTTTGTACTTTATTTATCTAAGTCTTTCTGCATATGTTTTCTGTGTTTAATATGCTAGGCGCTATGAACAACGTCATTGGATAATTTAAGACACTTATTTTTAGTTGGCCTACTGTTACACCTCCTGTTTTTCTTTGGATCCACTTATCACCTATTTTTTAGATAAATAAATTTAAAAGTACCAGGCTTCATGGGCACCCTTACCTTTTCTCTTCCATACTTTTGGAAATTGTTAGCCCCTGGCCGTGATGAACTGTTATTTTTTTGCATGTTTTCATATTCTTTTCAACATTTTTATCATTCTTATACTTATTTCCCTTAAATTTTTTTTGACCGAAATAAGTATCTATTAATGTTATCAAATTTTATTTTGCAGTCTACAAACACAGCATATAATTTATTGATGGCTGTCTGTGGTTATCTTTTAATTAAATTATTTAGTACAAAAATATGGTATCTTGTTCCTTCTTTTTTCTGATAGCAGCCTCATTCTATTTTATTACTTTTTACTTCTCCACCGACTTTTCCACATTTGTAGAGATTATAATTTCTTAAATCTTGTATGTTACATTTGAATAGCCACTCCGCTGTAGTTTTAAAGTACTTTTACTTCTTTCCTGCCTTGTAAATTTTATAGATTTATGCTATTGCTACGCTTAGATATTATGTGTGATGGTCCGTATGCTACGAAGTATGTTTGTCAAATCAGTCATCCAAATTATTTACAGATTCTTGAAACAGTTTCCCATAATTTTATCTTTTTCTGTGTCTTTTTTGTTTTTTATTCTCCCCAAGACATTTTTTTTTTTCAATGATGGACACAGGACAAACAACACGTCATATACTCAATTAAATGTCTAAAATGTAAAATGATTTGTATAGGCCAAAGTTCACGAAAACTTATGACCAGAATAAAAGAACATGAGAGACTCTATAAAAATAAATCTGAAAATTCCGTTTTTCTTCTACATGCGAGAGAATGTAACCATAGTTTTAACTTTAAAATTAACGAGAATAACCAAAGTATCAAAATAATAGGCACGGAAAAAAACCAATTTCACAGAGAAATCATAGAAATGTTAAACATCTTTTACTTTGACCAAAACATTAATAGAAAGAGTGACTTAGATAAATTATCTAATACATACAAATATACTATATCGCAGTTTAAAAAGAAACAACCTAATAATAGCACATTAAGTTGAAACGAATACAGGTGTATTCCACTCGTACTTATGCATCTCTTATAACTATATCTACGCTTACGCTGTCATGTATAATTTTGACAGTAGCTAGGCAATCAACTAGACCGCTAATGTATACATGTACGTGGGGTCCGCGTATCTTGTAATCTCATTGCTCGGCTGACTGACCGTGTGAAAGGTTTATCCACAGTTTGTTGTTGGAAAAGTCTCTCTTTTTGTTTGTATCATGGTTTCTCTATGATAGTACGACCGTTGGTCCATAGTGCGTGAGGTTTTTGCGGGAAAAAAAAGAGAGGTACTATGCATTATATACCTTTACATTTATTTTTATATTTTTGTATTTTGTGAATAATAAGTTAATATGTATGTATATGTTATAACAGTCTTGAAAAGGTTTTCATGATGAGACGAAATATCGACTACTAAATTAATCAAGAAAATTTTGCTCAAGAAAACAAACAGTGGTGTTTTATTTTTGGTGTTAACTCTAAATAATATTTAAAGTTATCATAATGCAAGCAAGTGGAAGTTCTGAAGAAGTCACTCTTTCTAATGATGGATATAGTCTTGTCAAAAATTACATTAATAAGTGCCATATCGCAAGGTTATTCTTAGCATAAAGAATGCCGAGAGAAGCTTTGAAACTCGCAATAGCAGTATTTTGCAAGGAGATATTTGAATGCAGAAAAGCATGTCTTTTTGCATCAGCAGAAAAGCATGTCTTTTTGCTAATTCCAGAATTTTCTTAAGATCTATAATGATACATATAAATTCTATCGTCTTAAGATTCAAATAATATTTTTCGTTTCAATATATAGGATTCTTTCCACGGCTTTCATACATTTAATCATAAATTTTGTGTGTGTGATAATAAATATCGTTATTCTATTTATTATTATCAATTGCTACATAATCAATTTTCATAAAAGTTTGTTTTTCATATAGGTATTTGTATACTTATAAGAAAGTAATAGTGTTGTCAAAGCTTATTACGAAAGAAAAATCATGCTTAGGGGAGCTGGACAGATGGTAGGGGGAGTCCAGTGGGGCGCCAAAGGGGAGTGGGGGGAGCGGGGGGGGAGCTAGCTTAAATTATTTAAGGTTATATTTCACGCTGAAAAGAAACGAATTTTACCTTATTTTGGGGGGGAGCTGAGAGGGAGCTATTACTCACCCCAAAACCATACAACTATAATATATAGGAATATATATATATATATATATAGAGTGGTTCCACATGTATAAATAGCAAGGGTGGAAAATTTGAAGATACTTTTTTATTTATATATATATATTTTTTTTTTTTATATTCATCATCGACCTAAGGCTCAGACATGGCGTTTTGACAACCATTGTTATATTATGCCATACGGTGTATATAGCTCGGTTTTATTAATCGGTAGCTTTTTATCGGTAGGTAGGATCAGTAGGTTAGGTACAAGAACGATTGCCACCATGGGAAAAAACTTTTTCATTTTTGAAATAATCTTTGCCCAGAGTGGGAATCGAACCCGGCCATCAAGATCAGCAGGCAGACACTCTACCTACTGAGCCATCACGCGGCACATTTATATATATATACCAGAATATGTATATATATAACTTTCAATACCGGAAATACATCTTCATTACCCTTTATTTTATATAGAAAGCAATATCCTTTAGTATTAGCATTTTTAATAATCATTAATAAATCTCAAGGTCACAGTTTTGAAAAGTTTAGTTATATTTTAAAAAAAATTTGTTCTCGTATGGTCAATTGTATGTTGCTTTATCTAGATGCAAAAGTAAAGATGGGTTATAAATTCAAATTGATAGTAAAAAAAAAATAAAAAATTGAAAATATAGTTATTGGGATACGCTCAAGCTCAATACAAAAAAAAATATATGATGCAACTCAAGTACCGACAACAGAATAACCAAATACACTTTCGCGCTTATAATATTTATTGATGGATCATTTATTCACTAATTAAGAGTATGAACAAAATATTCTATTCGATTTCAGAATAAAGGACATGCGACAATAACAATTCTTACAGGAATGAGGCAGACCCACCGATTTATGCAGATGGTGCAAAAAAAAACAGGCGTTTGCAAACCATAATTGTGCTAAAATCTAGCAAACTATATCTTAACAGTTATAAGCTAAGATCTCCTAATCACATACAATGCGTTTTTAATAAAAAATCTCATCATCAATGCAATCCTGTGTTATACTTACTGTAATGGTGTATTATACTTTTAATTATATTGTAAATAGACAAGTTTGGCTGGATAGCACATGCTTCTGACAACGTAGAAAAATAATCATATTTTATAGCAGCTGATCTCTATATTTATAAAAAAGAAAAATTTGTTTTAATACAATGATCTACTACTTCGTCAAAAAAAACTAAGCTGGCTCTTCTGTGGTAGGAAATAAGAAACGTTAAAGTCAGTTATAACGCCGATTGAACATACTGAAAGACCCGTGCAATTCACCTAAGTACGGAATCCGAATATAATAAATCCCAAGAACCTAAGACCAAACAACCAAATACAATTGCCTGCTTAAATTGTTTATTAATAAACAATTTATTTAGTAATTCAGAATTCAAGCAGAGTAGTCTATTGTGTTTTAGGATGACTTACATAATATAATCATACATTATTACAGCAATTGGACAGAACAACCGAAAAGTTTATGTTTACATAGTTTTTTAATGTCTTTTTTTTCCTTCGTAGTTACACAGAATTTTCTATTTGGTACCAATTAAAAGTAAAATATCTAAAAAATTTATAATTTACACTATATATAAAAAATATATAATAAATTTAAATGACTTTATCAATGTCTAATTAATTTAGTCCAATATATAAGTTACTAAATAATTAATTTCGAACTTTTTTCCATCTAAAATTTTTTATCAAAACTGAATTTTTAATTTCCAAAAAAAACATTTCAAAAATAAATTGAACGCATGACCTTGTTCATACGATACATGTACCATGTCTTCTTAAACAAGAGCTACCTCTATAAGTTATATACTTATCATTTCCTTCTATATTGCAGTTTGTATCGAACTTTTAATGAAAATATTAATTTAATCTTATTCTATGAATTTGTATAAATATTTTTTAATATAAATTAATAAACTATCCAACAAATAATATTAATAAGTTTCAAAACTTTAAACAATTGAAGTAATATAAAAAACTAATAAGGACATCCGACAATAACGACCTGTAACAGGAATGGGGCAAAGCAACCGATCCATGCAGATCGTGCAAAAAAAAGGCGTTTGCAAACCATTATTGTGCTGAAATCTAGCAAACTATATCTGAACAGTGATAAGCTAAGATCTCCTAATCGGATACCATGTCAATTTAATACAAAATATCATTAGCAGTATAATTATGTCTATTATACTTACTGTAAAGGTATTTTATACTTTTAATTTTAAGGCTGCGTCAGCAAGAGTAGTGTAGATGTCATAGGTAGCTTGTTTAATAAGTCGAAACCCGCTGATTGCATCAAAGTCCTTATTTACCTACCTAAATCTAAAAAATTAGGAGATATTTGCCATTATTGTTTTTATATTATAAACAACCCATTATCGAGCAACCTGAAAACATCATTTATTTGTAACCGTAATCAATGAGTTACACATTAAAACAGTTACTAGTTACTGTATTATAGTAAAAATCCTAATCATTCAGATGGTACCTCGCATACTATAGATAAAAATGGAAAAATTACAAATAGACCGTAAAAATTTATCAATTAGTTGTATTAAAAATGTAGTTGCAGAAAATCATTTTTTTTCTGGTAAAACGCAATACACACGTATTGAACATTTTAAAATTTTGATGCAAGTATTTACGAAGAAATCGTTATTTATTAAGTAATTGTAATGATTTTATCATATGGATAACGCACAGATAATATTTTATTATTTAAATCATTCTTTATTTAATCCAACAAAAGACAAATTTAGCAAATACACGTGATATACATGATAGCATTTAATGTTTGTTTCACAAAAATATATATGTATTTATGGTGATTCTCATACATAGCGAATAATCCACAGTGATGTATCCGAAGGTGGTGTAGTTATATTTAGAATTATTATATTTTTTAATTGAGTGTGATTGCAAAATATGTTTTAATATTCAATTTATTAATAAAATCATCTTGCATGAAACTATAATGATAATCATCCAGTAGTACTGCTTAATCTTCAATTATGTATTATTGAATGTAAATAAATGTAAAATAAGTCAAAAATCAAATATTTAACCAATAATGTATATTTCAAATAATAACATGCAATGTTTATAACATAACTAACCAATGTTAGATCGTATTTATGAACAAATTAAGATAAAACATTGTAATGATTAAAACTTGTTAAAAAAATTTGATAAAAGAATACAAATTGGATAAAGAATTATTTGTTTATTTGAAAATACAAAATTAATAGAATAAAAGAAATTTTTTTATAAATGAATATTAATTATTATTTAGAAAAGCTGCAACTAATATAAATTTCTTTAAAGTAACGGAAATATTTAAATGGAAAAAGATGTTGAGAAAATAAAAAAATTTCTGAAAATTGGAATAAACTTTTAAAACAGTATGGGAAAACATTGTGTATAATTCACCGTAGAAACAATACAAAGAGCCATAAGCAGTTGCAAAATTACTCTTTTAAAAATGTAGTGCTTCAAACATAATGTACTTCTGTTTAAAGTCTTAATTTTAATAAACAAAATGCAGAGTAATTTTTTTTTTCAAAAAAAGGTATTTCCGCAACAATTGGTCGCACAGTAACTTTTTTTAAATAAAAATTTGCAGAGAAATTGAAGTAAATCAAGAAAATGTAAACAATTGTCTTGTTATAAAAATTAGGTATAAAAATATGCAATTAAGCTTCAAATCGTTTTCATTAAGAAGTATTGGTTTAATACAATACGATCATAAATATTATAATTAAATAATGAAACATACGATTATGTTAGTATGTAAAATCAAATACGGTATTGTATGATCCTTTACAAAATTTCAGAACAAATTAAAACTTTAAAGTTCTTTTAATTGCAAATCTCATTGTTTCTGAACTATCCAGCAGATCAAGTAAAGTTTATGACTTCTACTTATTCATAACGTTAACTATGTTTGGATGAATTTCAAGTAGTTATTAGTGAGTCTACAGTTTGTACCATAACTATATAGCTGTCTGTCAAGCGAGGCTGACCCAATGGCAGCGTCTTTATTTGCTTGTCATTTACACATTTTTTGCTATCCTACTCTGAAAATTTGTTAAGGTATGGTCCAAGTAATGCTCTTTTGATTCGTGTAAATTTTATTTTTCAAAACTGTTGTGAATTTCAGAAAAACGACAAAAAATACAAAGACATATATCAACACAAAAAAGGTTTTTAAACAAAAATCATAGCACCATCATAAAGAGCAGGTCAAATCTATCTATATTTTTTATTTTTTATTTTTTTAGATTTTTCCCATTTCGTACGAGCAAGTTAAACATAGTGTGCTCGAGCAAAAAATGCGTTGTACGTGCAAGGTGGCCCGATCTCGCTGGACGCGCCCATATACGGAAGCTGGTGGTTGGCGAAGTAGGCATGGATTTGGGGATAAAAAAGGAAAGAAAAAGGGAGAAAAATAGTTTAAGATTTAAAAATATAATTTTAGGTAGAAATGCAAACATACCAGGATAATTATAACAAATGCAGGCGGGAAGGGTTAGCTTGGAGATAGGCATTAGAAAAAGGAAATAAATTTACTTTTTGCACATAACAAAACAGGACCAGAGCAGGTGGCCTTATTTATGACTAATCGAAGAATTAATGGACTTAATTAATAAGAATAATTCAAAATAGGCAATGAAAATATAGTAGATGAGAAAGTAGAGGATTGAATAACGATAGGATTAATAAAAAGAGCAGCGAAGGAAAATAAACATGACAAAATCAAAGATAATTTTACAAAGGAAAGAATCAGAAATACAGAAAAAAAATTGGTAATTGACAAGTCTTTCGTCCGTAAAATGTGAAAAAAAGAGAGAAAAGCAGAAAGAGAAAAAAATTGCAAAAAGAAAAAGATGTCGGTGAGTTAAGAAGTTTTTAAGTGATAGACTCTAGGATCTGCAATAAAATATAAAGCACGCATTGCTTTGTAAAGAGAAAAAAAAGCAACAAATGAAATAACAATATCAGTCAAAAATATAGTATTAAAATATAATGCTGATATATGCAGGCGGGAGATAAATAATGTGAAATTATAAGATGTAGGCTAAGGGATGGTTAGTGGATAAGGGATAAGTTTACTGGCATGGAAAAGATTTGATTTGTTTTTCTTACAACCACTGTCAATAACAAATATTACGTCCGATATTTTCATTTTTATTTTGTATGGTCCAATTCTCATCGAATCTAATGTGCCTCTATTTATTTTATTACTATGTTGTATGCACACTAAATCACCTTTATTATATTTTATCGCAATTGAATCTTGATCGTAGTATTGCTTATTTTGTCGGTGAATTTTTTCTGAAGTTTCATATGCTATTTTTCTATTGTCATCCAGGTTATTTTTATTATTTTATTATTTTTATCTAATTCTTTTGGTAGCATAAAATCGTCTTCTCCTGTTAACAAATATTTTGGAGTGAAATCTGTCGAGCTATGAATTGTATTATTGTATTCGTTTACGCATTCTTGTGCTAACACAGACCATGGTCGGTTTTTCTCGTTGTAGAGTTTGCATCTTAATCCATTTACTAAGGTTTGATTTGATCGTACGTTCAAGCCGTTAGAAAAAGCTAAGTCGACTGCGGTGAAAATGAGATTTATTCTATTTGATTTTAAATATTGTTTGAACTCTTTTGAATTTATGCCTCCGTATTGGTCTGTTAACACAGTTTCCACATTGTGTCTATCTTTTATTGATTCCATAAAATTTATAAAGTCTCTAGCGATTTGAGTTCTCGAAGTTGAGATAAATGCAAACTTAGTAAAATGGTCTATTGCTAAGTGTAAATATTTATTTGTACTCTTATATCCCGAAAAACCACCTATTGTGTCGAGGGAAATTATTTCTAATGGTTTTTTTGCAGGTCCTAGGTGTGAAAGAGGAGCTTTGTGCTTTTCAATACTAGATTTATTTTTAATGCACGTTTCACGTATGCGGCATGTTTCTTTTATTCTTTATGCATATTTTCAAAATAGAATTTAATCGTTATTGTTAGTGTTAATTGCTTTACTCCTATATGTCCTTGTTTTTAGTGCGCGGTTATTATTAGTTTAATACCAAATTCTTTGGTAACCCAAATTTTTCTCCTGTTATTTAAAGTTTTATAAATCACGCCATTTTTAATATCACATTTTTCATCTATTTTTAATTGTTTTTGATTACTAATTATGTCTGTTATCTCAACGAGATTTACAATTTTAATTATTAAATTTTCGCAATCCTGTTCCTGTTCATGTAGGACTGGGTTTCTTGATAAGCAATCTGCTTCTAAATTTTCTCTACCCGGGTTATAGATTATCTCGAAGTCAAATTGTGACATGTAATTTGAAATCTCTCTCAATTCCGAGTCATTACAATTTTTTATATAAAATTGTTTTAATGGTTTGTGGTCTGTGTAAATAATAAGCCTATTTCCCATTAAATAATATTGCCAGTATGATATAGCTTCTTTAATTGCCAAACATTCTATATACATTGCTTTTTTTGTTTTTTGTCGCTCTGTTAATTTTCTTGAAAAATAAAATACTGGTTTCATTGTTTTGTCTTCTTGTGGTTGTTTTAAAATTGCGCCTACCCCTTGCAAACAAGCATCTGTGTAAATATAGATTTGCTTATTTGGATTAAAAATAGCTAATATTGGTTCCGAACATAGGTGATGTTTAATTTTTCGAAAGTTTCCTGACAACTTTTCGACCATTCAAATTCAACGTTTTTCCTAAGTAAATTATGAAACGGTTCTAGCGTTATTGACGCTCGAGGAATGTATTGTAAATAAAAATTAATTTTTCCTACAAATTGCCTGATTTTTTTTTGTTTTAGGTACAGAAATTTTTTTTATCGCACTTACATTATCGTTAAGTGGTTTTATACAGTTAAATCCTATAACGTGCCCTAAATATATAACTGTATTCCTTGCAAATGAACATTTTGATGGGTTTAATTTAAAACCAATAATATCGTCGATATAGTTCACGGCAAATTTTTCTAACTCATATTTTCTTATGTTGCTTGATAAGAATCTTTGGAAAATTGCTGGAGAGATTTTCAGCCCAAAAGGTAAACAGCACCATTGCCAATGTCCATGATGCGTTACAAAGGCTGTTTTGTATTTATCTTTAGTACGTAGTGGTATCGATCAAAACTCCGAGTTTACGTTGAGTTTCGTGAAATATTTACTATTTCGTTTCCGTAGCACTAATTTATCTATTCGTGGGAATGGCTGACTTTCCGGCACGATTATTTTATTTAGTTCTCGATAATCAATGCATAATCAAGATTTCGTTCCTTCTCCTTTTTTGATTGTTAATGTGACTGGTACCGTATTAGAGCTGCTCGACTCTTCGATTAAGCCTGATTTTATTAACTCGTTGACTTGTTTTTCTATTTCGATTTTATCTTGTAAAGAACATTTGTATGGTTTTTTAGATATGTATTTATTTTCCGTGAGTTTAACCATAGCTTCAAAATTTTTTACCGTACCAACATCAAATTTACCTTTGGCAAAAACTTCATTGAATTTTTTTTGTAATTTAACTACAAGATCAATTTCTTTCAGTATACTGAAATTTGATGTTGAGGTGTTTTTTATCAGATTTATCGTTGGTTTTTTATGATTTCGGCATATTTTCAAATGTTTGTTTTGACACAATCTAAATTAGTTAATACTCTCTAATCTTAGTAATACATCCTCTTTAACTGATTTGCTTTTTATTATAAATAGTTTAAAATTCTTTGTGATATCAAAGATTTTCAGTTTTACCGATACTATACCTTCCGATTTCGAACTTCCCGATGATGTTTTGAAATTACCCCCACTTATATTTTTTGAAATTTTAATACTCTTCAAAAAATCACAATTTATTAGTGACACATTCACCCCTGAGTCAAAAATCGCAATAGCCGGGTTATTATTAATTGATATTTTTACTTTTATAAGTGGGGTCACAATTAGTTTTTTGCCTCTTCGGTCGAAAAGATTAAATTTTCCCATTCGGCATTATGCGCGATTTTTATTTTCTCATTTTTCTGTTTGAGTTTTGTTTGACATACATTTTCCGGATGGTATCTATTTGGATAGCCTATGCGTTTACAATACGTGCAAGCAGTTCTTTCGATTTCCTGTCTTTCCTGCGGTTTGTTTTGTTTTTGTTTACCGTCCTCTACACTGAGATTTATCGACCTATGTGTCATAGGTTCCATTCTTTTTAAACTAGCCATCAAATTCTTAATTGTTTCTATTTCACCACTAAGTTTTGATCTAACGTAATTTGGATAAGGTATTACTATTAAATTTATTTGAGAATTTATTCTTAAATCGGGATCTGCGTCGATCAATAGATCTCGTTTTTTTAGTGCAAATTCCAAAAATGCTCCATTGAAATATTTATACGTGTATGCATATTCAATTTCAGACCATGACTTCTGATTAAATGTCTCTATGTAAGAATTATTCCAGAATTTCCAATTGTAGGTTGAGGAATTTGTTTTCAAAAATATCGCGTGCCAGTCAAGAGCACTACTTTCTAAGAATAGTCTAAATATTTCGGCGTATTTGTTCTCGCATATGTTACCGCGTTTACATTCGTCTACAAAAATTTTCAGCCAAGTTTCCGCGTTAAAATTTTTTCCGTTAAAAGTTTCTACGACTATATTTTTCGCCAGTGAGTGCATGGATTTTTCGGAAGAAGAAATTTGTGGTGAGGAGGGTTGAGGAAAAGGGACACCCGCGACGACCTCCAAGTAGAACTCGTTGAAAACAACATTACCTTCTTCGTCCAAATAATCTTCGAGTAGACCTTCCTTTAAAGTGATCGTCACCTTCCGAAATTGATTACGATCTTTGAGACTTTTGACGACCCTAATAACCACTGCATGAGCGAAAAGTTTTTTGTGCTGAGTACTCGTTTGTTGATCGGCCGGAAATTTGTAAAGTTCCTGTTGATCGATCAGTTGTATCGTCTTGACCTTAACCACGGTAGTTTTGGAAGTTGCGGCTTCTGATGCGAAGTGGAATATTGCCTTTACTTTATCCATATTTGTGTTGATTTATAAGTCTCTGTATGAAAGACTCAATAAGAGGAGCGAGTTGGGGTCAGGTTGAATAAACCAACACGTGTAGTTGCAGTAAAATACTGTAATACAAAAATCACTTAATATCTAAATATGGACAACTTATATTACTACACCGTAACTTTTACCTGAATCAACACAAATTGTTGGTATTCACTGATAATTTATGATTACTCATCATGTGTGATATTAGAACGAGTGCGACTATGACGCAGCATAGTTTATCGGCGACTGCGTCTTCTTGAGGTACGCTGCCTGCGTCGAGAATACGTTCGGCCGACTACAGCTGTTAGTCATGTGACCATCGCATGTAGGCGGCGAAGTTTGAAAGTCGTCAAACTTACAAATGTATAGTGTATTATGTATACCGTATGTTAAGAGTGTTTGCGTACGTATGTACATACGTGTGGTTGTCTGAGTAAATGTGTGTTAGTGAGCGCACATGTGTGTATAACACACACATGTAAAGACTTTTTATTACTTTAATTTAAATACAGTAAACAATTACCAACAAATTTTTGCATTCTTAGCAAATCGATGCAAATGCCCATTATTTATTTAACGAATTTTTATCACAACTTGACCAAAAACTATTTAAAAATACGCGACATCAAAAATAACATTTCTTATGGATTTTTTCAAGGAAAAAAAAGATCATCGCGGAGCATAAGTAGAGAGGTGTTAGTTGATTTAAAAAACTAACCTCAATTTCCAGTGTTGCAGATGTATACATAGCATATTTAAGAAATCATGACAAGTATACATAAATAATTATTTTCAGTTTTGTGCGCACATAACCTCAAAATATTCGAAAATACGCGATATCTTAAGCAGACTAAAGATATATTCGGAAAAATAGTAAGGGTCTAGTCGATATTATGCCATAACCTCAATTTTCCCAATTTTGGGTACATCTTGGTATAAAGGTGGTGAAACAGTGGTAAAAAAATTTCGAACAAAATTAGGACACGTTCATGATATAAATACAAATAGGTAAAAATTATTCCAACATAATTTTATGACAGCACGTCCGTGGAAAACAGAAAGTACGCTATATCTTGACGTGTAAGCAAGATTGGTCGAAAATAACAATTTTAAAAATTCAATGCAGACATTCCTTCGTTATTTAGAAATTATCTTGTACATTGTTTAGAACAACATAACTTAAAAAAGACTTACGTTTTTAAGTTGCTTTTGTTTGAAAATAAATTTATTGTATCTTATGTATAGGTTTTTTTTCTTTTTATTCGTACATTAGGTAATTTTTTGAGTTAAGCTACATTTACTGGGGCAACGGTCCAGTTCTTCACCGTACAACTCTACACAAGCAATCCACACCATGTGCAGCCACTATGTATAGTTATAGTAATATAAGGTGTAGGGTGCTCGTGTAGAGTTGTCCCGTGTAGGACTGGACCCTTGCGCGTTAGTAACATGATTTATTTTCAATATTTTAATCATCCATTTTATATGATTGAATAAGCATTTATTAATAAAACAGGCTTTGCATTATTTTTAAAGCCTTCCTCTTCATATATATTATATTGTGTGTGTTATATACGTGACTAAGAATAAGTGTGTGAGCGTATGTGGCAGGGGCACGTGCAACATTAGAGACGTTATGAGCGTAGAAAATTGTTTTGAAATAATCAGAAGATTCGATGAAACCGGGCAGTCTCTTACTAGCCAGCGAAGTCGCACTTCGTGCCATGGCTACACTTTGTACTTTTCTTATCTACATACTATACTTCTCACAATTGTTCATTTATTGAATGGTAAAATATTCATTAAAACTACAACCAATTAACGAATATCCTCATTCCAACGATAATTGCACCACTTTAGATACATGAAATTGGGTTATTAAAAATATCGTTTTGTAACGGATGAATCTACATTTACATGTTCTCTGCCAAAGATCCGTAACTTCATAGTTTGGTGCCCAGGCACGCACTGTTTTTTTCTTCTTCAATCGTACATAAGATAATTTTTTGAGTACAGCTCCATTAAACATATTTTATTAAAAATATGCTAATTATTCATTTCATATGATTAAATAAGCATTTATTGATAAAACTCGTTTTTCATTATTGTCTAAGCCGTCTTTTTGGTATATATTATACTGTGGGTGTTCTATGCGCGACTAAGAATGAGTGTTTAAACTTATGTAGCATGTGCCAGCATGACATTAGAGATGTTATCAGCGTAAGAAGTTGTTTTGACATGAAATAATCAAAAGATTTGATGAAAGCGGGCAGTCTCTTACTAGCTAGCGTGGCTGCGTGGTATATAAACTATATATATATATATATATATATATATATATATATATATATATGTAAAAGAAGGCTTCGAAAATAATGAGAAATCATTTTTATTATTAAATGTTTATTTATTCATATGAAATGGATAATTGACATGATTTACAAAAAAATGCCCGTTGAATAAGCAATGGGCATTTGCATCGATCTGCTCAGCATGCAAAAATTTTTTCGTAACTTTTTACTGTATTTAAATAAGAATAAGAACAAGTCTTTACATGTATGTATTACACGCACATGAGCGCAAACTCATACACATTTACACAGACATCCACTCTTATGTACATACGTACACACAAACAGACTAACACTCGGTATACATAATACACTATACATTCACAGGGCCGGATTAAGAATTTTGACGCTCTACGCCAACTCTCGGCTGCCATCCCCCTTGTGAGTAGTTAAATTTTAAAATCTTATATAGCCTATTTAAGTTCAGGCTTTTGTTTTTTTTTGCTTAAAACCAAACAACAAATTATATTTTGCTTGAATTATTGTAATTTTATACATAAATTTCTTTGATCTATAGGTGATATGTATTGCTAAGAAGTAATATTTCTCTTATAAATACATTGATAAATAAACAAATCTTCGTATTTGTAACAATTTTTTCCAAGCTTTTTTTCAGCAAAATTTTTAATAACCATATCGCAATCGAATGAAAGCATTAATTCAGATCTAATACATGTTCTTTTACCAAGGTGGATACTGCCCGGTTTAAACAAAAGACTTAGCTACAACATACTGGTCAGAAGGGGTCTGACTGATCGGACACATATGAGAATCCTCTAATGTACTCCGAGCGCTCAAACCGTTCCAGTGATTTGATCAACGTGTAATATTTTATGGTAACATTGAGTCGACAAATAGACTCACTTCAAACTTGGGTATTATGTTATTGTGTCTATTTGTAATCTGAGAGTCACCCCTCTTATACGATCTCATCTTTATCAACCGCCAAGCGACTCCTTTCCATTGGGTATATTCTTAACGACAACTTGACTAGTGTCACGCGACACTTTTTTGTCGCATCATTTGAAATACGTTCATTAAATTCACAGAATAAAAATATGTCTTGTTCCGCCTTTGCTGCCCCTGCCGCCCCCTCACAACTTGCCGCCCATACACCAATGCGTACTTGGCATATACCTTAAGACGGCCCTGTACATTGAATAAATAAGTATATATGTGGCAAGATCTCAAGCCAAACCGTGAGACTTACGTTGCTTAACTTCAACATTTTTAGAAGAATAAGACGCAATTTAAATCAAATACCTCTTCTATAGATCCTGGTATTAATTAACCAATAATGAAAAAGAAGGTATGACTCTCTTTCTCTTGCCATAAGCGAGCCGATGAGCAAGACCAGCGCATATCTAAGCTTGCCAGGGAGAACGTTTAGCTTCGGAGTAAGGTCAAGCAGCTAAAGGCCCAGCCTGCTGGGGCTCCGAACGAGTCCCTACGCCGAGAATAGTAGCATGTCAAGAGACTCTACACGGGGGAAAAACGTATATCTGAATTTTGAGTGGCCGGCATTCCGTTGCCCATCGCCATGCAACCCATGCATATAGCTAAGCGAATTTTTGTGATGCTGGGGGTGCCTGTCTTCCGAAGCAATGTATTAGATTCGCAGGTCCTGCAAAGTTCAGCCGGTGCCACCGCTTCTCCAGCGCTCAAATGAGGTTCGGTAGTAGTTAAGTTCAAGTCTGTGGCTTCCCGTGACTTTATACTCGATACCAAGCAAAAACATGGTGCCACTAAACTGGTGGACGTAGGCTTGGAGAGTCCTGATCCAAATCACGTTTTGAGTTTATATGAAATGTTACCCTACCTTCATCATAAACTATCGGCTGCTAAAAAGCAAGCTAACCCATGTGATTTCAAATATACATGGGCTTGTACAGGATGTATTTACGTGCGTGGGAAGGACATCACTGACAAGATACTAATTTTTACAGACTCTAACCTTGATCAAATTAAAGCTCCGTCATCTTCCTGATACTGTTCCAACGGCCCCTGTAACAAGCAATATTTCCCTTAAAGCTGTACGTCTCGGACATATTATTGCTTATTAAATTAAGTATCACTTGGGCGATATCAAGTTACTCCTTGGCTTCTGCAAGGTTGATATACTACCGGTCAATGAGACGTGGCTTACGCCGAATCGTGTGTCGGATTTTCATCAAATCAATGGCTATTATTTGCTGCGCAATGATCGCGGCCTTCGAGCCCCAAAAAGGCGATCACATCGGCGTCGTCGTAAGTATATCCAGGGTGGTAGTGTGGCGTGTTATGTTCGGGACAGCCTATCTTGTACTGTTCTAGAGGCACCACATATCACGCATATCGACGATACAGAGTATATTCTCTTTGAATACAAAACTGCCATTGGAGTTAATATTTTTTTTGCATCTGTTTATCGTTGCCCTGAAGGGGCTGTTTTAAAAACGTTCTTCGAGTCCCTCCAAAAATTTATTCACCTCTATCAGCACATCATTATCCTTGGCGATCTCAACAGTGATTTACTAACTGAAAATCATTACAGCGTTCATTTGCACAAGCTTAATATCTCTGACCAACCATTAAATCTTATCCTTTATGGTGCTACTCATCATTCTAAAAATAGCGATATATGGCTAGATGTTGTAAAAACTAACTCTTTGGATTGCATATCATACTTTACTATATCATCCTCGCCTTGTATCAATAAGCACAACTACCTATTGTCTAATGATCAGCCTCGCTATAAAACTATCCAACCGTAGAGATTTTAGGGGCTTTTCTGCTAAGGGTCAAATCTTAAAACTCGAGGAGGGGTTGGGGCCTATTCGTGCTGCTCTTGGTGGTGACGGTGGCGTGGACTCGGCTCTTATAAATTTTCAGAATCTCACCGTTAATCTTTTTGATCCTTATGCACCAATGACCGCAATGACGATTCGTTTCAGGCTGATCCTGTGGAGTCAAGAATCCATCAGCGGGACGCCCTCTATAAACGGACCAAGCGATCTTCTTCAGATGCAGCTATTGCAGAATACGGCAACATTCGTCAGTCCTTAAAAAGGCAGGTTACTGAACTGCGAGAGGAATTCCTTTTGAATGCCCTCTTGCACTCGTTGGATCACAATGGCTGTTTGAGAGTGTTCGCCGCTTCGGTTTGACCAGGAGTGGATCTTGTTCCCCATTGCACGGTTTTAACTCCGATACCCTGATAAGATATTATTCAGATGTCGCTGGTGCATACCTGCCTTTTTCTCTTTCAGCCCTACACATCATTCTGTAAAATAATGGTGTCTTCGACACAAACTTTCACTTTACGCCGGTGGACTTGGTTTCTGTTTGCCAGACTGCCTTAAGTTATGCTTCCAGGACGCACGGCCCCAGTCCGGACGGCCTTCTATACACAATATATCCATCGCTTTTTACCTGTTATAGCACCCTTTCTGACGTCGCTTGTCAATTTATCAATTTTAACCTGTACCTATCCAACTACCTGGAAGAAGTCATATGTCATCCCTCTCAGAATAATCTTCTCTCCAAAGAATGCATCCAACACCAGACCAATCGCCAACCTATCACATCTTGCAAAACTATTTGACTCTCTCATAGCTGAACAGATTACGTCCTATCTTGAATCCAATAATTTATTATCACACCTATAATCCGGTTTCCGTAAAAATTTCAGCACCCAAACAGCCCTACTAAAAATTACAGATGACGTCAGGAGAATAATAGAGAGGGGTTTTGTCACTATGCTGGTTCTCTTCGACTCAAGCAGTGCTTTTTATTCCCTGGACCACACGACCTTGCTCTCCCGCTTGACTGATCTCCATTTTTCGAATGAGGTGATAACGTGGCTGCACTTCTCCATCACTGGACGTTCGCAGGTGATTATGAGCCTCGATGGTATTCCTTCAGTCGACATGCCATGCACGTACAGTGTGCCCCAGGACTCCACTCCGGGTCCCATACTGCTCTTGCTGTACATCAGCTCATTGATCTCTTTTTTGCGGCACTGTAAGGAGACCTGCATGCTTTTCGCAGGTGACCTCAATATTTACCTGCAGTGTCGTCCCGATGATCTCCCTGGTACCATAGATCGCATAAATGACGATATTGCTGCGGTCGTTCAGTGGGCCAATGTAAGTGGTTTGTTCTTGAGTGCACCCAAGACCAAGGCTATGATACTCGGCTTCAGTCAGAACCTGATGCGCTTAGAGCTAGACACGCTTCCTCCAATTTATGTGAACGGCATTCCAGTCCCATGTGTTTCCTCAGCTAGAAACTTGGAAGTTATTATCTCGCCTGACCTTGCTTGGAACGATCACGTCGCTCGAACTTGTTCGAAAGTTCATGGAGTGCTTTCCATATTGCGTTACGGGAACCGTTGCGTGTCTCTCAGGCTAGAATCGCGACTTGTTAGCGCTTTAGCTGTGCCCCACCTTTACTATGCATGCCTGGTATATAACAGCCTCTGGGGCTACCTATATATCAGGTTCCAACGTCTTTTTAATGTGTTTATTTGCTTTGTATTTTCTCCGCACCGTGATGCAGCTCTGAGCACATATCATGATCGCCTAAAATGGATTTCTCTTGAAAATAGACACGACTATTTTCTATGCACTTTTACGTACAAAGTGTTAACTATCCTAAGGCCACAATATCTCTATAATATGCTACCGTACCCCGATGACAGCCTGTGCCGATCGCAGCACCTTGGCAATTCAAATGTACGCATCGGATCCCGTTCGCGTCAAATAAATCTTTATTCAAATTCTTCTGTGTACAGTCTATGCGTAACACGTCCAACATTCCGGTCCCTATCCGTTTAGAACCCAACCTTCAGTCATTCAAAAAAGCTTACTTAAAACACTTGTACAGCAGGGGGCAGGCGTACTCTTTTTATTAATACTTAATATCTCTTACAATAATTCGTGGATTTCTGATATGGTTGATTAAGGATTTAAATGTCAAAGAAGGATAACTAATAGGAGATGGAAAAGTATAGGCTTGCCTCTTCGCTCATCAAATGAAAGCTGTTATTATTCTTTACATAACTTGCGTTACTGCACTAGATTTCAGTTAAAATGTACCTTTATCAATTATCAATATGTTAATCAATTGTATAATTACTTTCATTGCTTTTCAGCATCAAGGTTTATTAGATCATATTTTAAATAGTTCACAGTTCATCAAATATCACAAAAAATTTTAAAAGTAAAGATAGGATCGGAAAACTTTTTAATTTACCTTCAAAGTATATAGGCAGAACATGGTAAATGCAACAGCATTATTATGATTTGATGACAAGTATAAGAAAATTTGGTAGACCATACTTTTTAACACTGTTACATGCAATCGAAAATGGAAGGTGATTAAAAATGTATTGAAAGACTTCTAGGAAAACACTTTACCAAATGATATACCTAATATAACTGTAAGATTATTTCAGATAATCTACCAAAAAATATTTCTTTTATAAAATTATTTCATACGTTAGTACTATTAAATGTTAAAACAGTAGTTTACCACATACTCATACACTGGTAACGTTGCCCACTAATAAAAATTGTTTCACACCTGATGATATTAATAATATTATATCTGCCGAGATTCCTGAAAATAATAAAAATCTAAAAAAATTAGTTATCATACACATGTCACATGGCCTGCATAATATTTATAGTCCATGTGTAAGTTAAAACTAAATATTTGTAAGAAGAATTTCCAAAAAGTTTTAGTTATAGTACATCTATATTAATATAGATAGAATAAAAAAATCTAATACATAAATTTTAGTTGATAATTCAATGGATATACAGTAGAATGTATTTTGGTTAATGAAATATAAAATTCATATGAATGTTAAAAAGTTCGCATCAATACAATGCATAATATATATATATATATATATATATACGCACACATATGCATACATATACATATAATTATATCCATAAAGGACACAATAGATCATTTTGTGAAGTACAAAAATAATTTGATCCTAGAATTAAGATTTACGATGAAATAAAACACTATATTGATGACCCAAGTCAAGCTAGCACAGCCAAGTCAGCACGCCGCAACGGCACTACATACATAATTTGCCGCTAATTGGCCGCTAATTTGTGACGGCAAAACCGAATTTGCCGATCTACCCGCAAGCTGGAAAATCAGGTGTGTGCTGGCTTGACATCAAGCTAGCACCGCCAATAGCTAGATCTGAGGACCCTGACTTCATAGGGACACAGTTCCAGCAGCATAATTTGCCGCTAATTTGCCGCTGAACCATTAGCTAACTGCCGATTTTTCTGCTGCACCCGGAAGCCGGAAAATCGGGTGCGTGCTGGCTTGACATCAAGCTAGCACCGCCAATAGCTGAAACTAAGGATCCTGACCACTTAGGGACACGGTTCCAGCGGCATAATTTGCCGCTAATTTACCGCTGAACCATTAAATAACTGCCGATTTTTTCGCTGCACCCGGAAGCTGGAAAATCGTGGGCGTGCTCACTTTACATCAAGCTATCACCGCCAATAGCTGAATTTAAGGATCCTAACCACTTAGGGGAACGTTTTTAGCAGGAAATCTGTAAAACGCGTGCGTTCACCATTCTTTTGTTGGAATAAAAGGGCAAAAATAGCTATTCATTTACTGAATTTAAAAAAAATATGTATTTATGACAAATTCACAAACATTTAAACTTGTAATTAATTTTCTAGCCTTTTTTACAGACATTAATAATTTTATCTGAGTTTCAAAAAAATTTTTTTGGTTATATAAAACATGTAAATTTACCCATAAATGGAGTAACCTAAAATGAAACGTTTTTAGGGGAACCTATGACACTTACAAAAACATTTCACTACATTTTATCTCACTTCAAATAAACAAGATGATTTGAAAAAAATTGATTTAATACAATGATAATTTTTATACAATTGATTCATATCAATTGCTACATATTTTTTGGAATACTTTTCAAACAGTGTAAAGGTCTTAGTCAAATAGCTAGTGCGCGGAATCTATTGCAGAAGAATCAAGCTGTGAAGCCAAATAAACTCATCTAACGCTTTTGGCCGGATTTGGAGGTTAATGGTGTTGTGTCTTAATCTGTGTACCGTTGTATTCCCAAGAATCTTATGTTACTCGTAAGAAAATCGTCTCGGACATAATGGATGTAGGGGTGTTTTTAACGCCTTTTATCTAAAGTGCGCCCAGGTAGGAAAGAGCTCTGAAATTTTAAACTA
>JAPYYV010011456.1:0-10772 GCA_030522625.1 Copidosoma aretas | reverse complement strand
AGTGCTGCCACTACAAAACTTGATGAAAAAAATTCGTTCCGAGTTGGCTGCTTCTTGAACCCGAATCTGAGTTGGCTGCTTCTTGAACCCGAATCTGAGATGACTGCTTTTTCAACCCGAATCTGAGTTGGCTCTTTCTTCAACCACAAATTTGAGCTGGCTCTTTCTTTTACCGAACCGTTGATATCTCCATTTTTGCTTAATCTCTTTCTATAAGATCTTGAAAAGTTTGCTAAAGCTGGTAATATTTTGTTTGATCAGCATGTGTTATCAGAGATCCACAAGGATATTTTTCACGAGTAGTTTAATTAATACGACAGTGACCGGATATTTTAACTCGCTCATCCTGATTTAAGTATTGTCGATGTATTGTGGTAACTCACCAAGCTTGTACATTCTATCTTTTTTTCTCATAAAATAAATCTAAGGAATCTTTACTATTTTCATCAAGTATTCAAAAGTATTAGTTATCGAATGAATTCTCATTGATACCATCATCATCAGTTTGATTTTGCGGTGATACATTCATCTCATCATTATAATCTTTACTTTGACTGACTGCAGACTAAAACATCGTTCCATCGTCGCTATAATTTTCTCTCTTTTTTATTTGCTTGATAAGTAGCTTGGAAGTATTATTAAGATAATTGATGGTCACAAAATGACTCCCTTTCTTTGTATGTGACATAATTTCAGAGACTCAGTGAGTGGCTTAAAAGTTGTACTCTATACTTTTTCCAAATTTGTCTCTCCCAAACTTTAATAGTCTATACTTTTTCTTGATGGCTTCTCTTGCCTTTACCAATTGATTAAGTTCCTCTTTGTCTTGCTCATACATGTTGACGCTGTAACCTCTCCAGGTGTACTGAAAGGCTTATCTCATATACTTTCTATATATTAACAGCAAAATTATGAAAGCCCTTTCAATATTGACCACAATTCGTTTGTCAGTCCTTGTCGATTACAACAAACCATACTCATCATCATTCTAGCAAATAAAGCACAAGTCTTTAAACTGAGCGTAAGGCATATCTCAGCTCACGTGAGCACCATACACTCTTCTCAAGATAACTTTATCTTGATGAAATATAGCTAAAAAGTTTAAGGTTATCTCTTATGAGGTGTTTCAGGACTTAAGCATATGACTGACAACGATAGAAGCAGTCGACATTTTTGTGTCTCCCCATTCAGAAGAAAACTGTAACATTATCCTGTTTTTCGAAAGCTGTATCATAAACAATCCTGTTGGAATTAGGCAGAGCATCATCAGGAAATAGTATTGTTTCGTGTTCGCTAAATGAAAAATATTTCATACCATTTATAGGTCCATTAGCTCTTTTAACGAATTATATTTAGGCTGTTTAAGAGACTTTAAATATAAGTCCACATTTTCAAATCTCAGCCTATTTAGATGCACTATTAAAGTTAATAAATCAATAATCTTACGACAATGAGATTTGCCACTGCTAAGATACTGTTGGGAAGCAATTCACCATGTCTATTTGAGCAGTTTTCTTGTTTTACAACAGCATCAAAGTTTGGAACTTACAATTTGACAGAATGCTCTTCAAACTTCATGTCTACTATGTATAAAGGTTTAATTACGACTGATTTATGGACTACATAAAAGATTACTTATATATTTTGCGTTCAGTAGTACATTGGGATTGCTAAAACTATAAATACAACCGTCTTGTTCTCTAGTGCTCAGTAGCGATCCATCCTTTGACGGGTAATTATCATACCTTCCAAGAGCGGATACGGGGATTTAAATAGGATTATAAATACTTCACCTATAAAACTATACTTGCCAGGCTGGCTATATACTGGCCCAGGTACCTTGCTTTCTAAAAGTCTTGCTAGAGGTAGTCCGTGGATAAATCCATTGCACGTGGCGTGCAAGGAGCACGATATAGCTTATTCTTAGAATCGAAAAAACGTTGACCAAGAAAGACAGCGGATAGTTTTAGCTGAGGAAGCTTGGCAAATAGTCAAGGCCGGATATTCGAGTATCGGTGGAAATGCTCCAGCGATAACGAGTGCTATGAAGCAGAAATGTAAATTAGGTATGAGGCTGAAAATAAAGACAAGCCTAAAAATAAAACCGTGCACTGCCTCAAATACAGTTATTAAAGCTGCCTCTCAAGACATGATCACTAAAAGCAAAGATGCACGTGAAGTTATAAGTTCTTTGTTAAAAGGCGCGCATAGTGCAGTTAAAAAGGCAGGTGGTAAGAAAAACGTGGAAATTCTACGAATCTTACGTGTTCCTGCTAGAATCGGTGGTGCTATACCCTTGATACCCTTATTTGCAGGCTTACATGCAACCAGTGGACTAGCAAATTAGGTGGCAGGAATATTGAAAAGTATTATTGCAATAATGGCAGCTAAACAGCAGCTACAAGAGAGTCAAAGGCATAATATAAGGATAGAGAATATCTCTTTCGGAAAAAATCTAAATTATCGACCCTATAAAAAAGGATTGGGAGTTTACTTAAGACTATATTCTGGAAAAGGTGTACAAAAAAAATCAATAAAGTAATTTTGCCTGATAGAGCTCTAACAAATATTGATTTATTATAATACGCCAAAATGTTTAAAATCCTTGCTTTTTGTGGGGTATTTATACGAAATAACTTACCTGCTAATGGACCACGTTATCATTAAACCGCAATACTAAATGTTGAATATCAAAATGGGCCTAGAACTCACTGGATAGCATATCCAAAATGTGGTTACCCAAATGTTCATATTTTGCAAGATCCTACGTAAGATCATACGTAAGGCCAAACGTTAGTTCTTACATAAATTCTTACGTTCGAACTTTCATAAAAGCATTAAAAATTCGAAATAAATCTTTTGTTTATGATTTAATGAAGCAAACGGTCCTGTTCAACGTAAGTAGCGATAGAGTTTAAAAAAAAAGAAACTGCACTGATGGGTCTTGAACCCGGTTATGTAGGGATTACCAGTCAAGTACCTTACTTACTTGGCCAGAGTTGATCCAATGCGAGTAGGATCTTGCAAAATATTAACATTTGGGTATATTGACATTTACTTTGACAGCTTTGGTAATCTGCAGCCACCTACCGATATTTATATACTTTGGAGTTGGTAAAGTTAAATATAATTATAAAAAATATAAATATCTTAATTCTTACAACTGCGGTTATTTGTGCTTATGATAGAAAGCGCAATATTTTCCAACGATTGAACTGTCACCAAAATACAAGTACGTTCTTGGCTTAGTAGAACTCTTAATGTTCAACTCAATTCCAAATATAGACGAAAGCAATAATAAATTCTACGACGGTGATAAGAACATAGTTTTTCTAGCAGGGGGACTATTGAAGCACGAGCGATAGAACGATAGAACGAACGATAGAACGATAGAACGAAAGAACGATAGAGGAATGAATTTGGCTCGGCGCGCATGCGCGCAGACAGGCGGAGGAGAGTGGTACGGTAGGCTAGGGGATGTCTTATCCACCGCCATCCGATGGCGTCGTCTGCTGATACAGTGGTGCTCAATTATTGGTGGTGGCGTGTATATACATTTATATTCACCAAAACATGTGATACATAACCTTAAAGCTGTCAGCAACAATTTATTCATATAGCCTGAGCCCGAAGCTTTTAAATACACCAACCCAGCAGACTGCGACTAGACTATGCATAGTTTCATTATATGTATTATTGCTTTTATACCAGCCTAATTAAAATGTAAAGCTTAATTAAATTAATAAATATTTTAACCTAAATCCCGAGCTTTTTAACCGAGGTACCTGAATCAGCGAGTATAATGTATAATAACTGAATTGAATCATTGTGTAAAAATCTTACTCTCATCGTAAGTTATTGGGAAAACAATAATTTATTACATAGAAAAGAATACAATAATTTAAAAAAATTTTATAATCCCAGTTCTTGAATCAAACTTAAGCCATTTCCATGACTTGTTCCGATTATGCTCAAGACTCGACTATAAATGTTATCAACGATTGGTTCCTCGCCAACAGGATTCCCTGTACGTCTCATAAATGCGTTTACCCTAGCGTTTTCTGTCTTGGCATCTGATTTCAAACTTTTCCAAAACTGCAAATAAAAATGAATTAATGATGGCAGACAAACATTTACTTCATGGGAAGTCCAAAATTTAATATAAATAACTCACTCTTTGCCAACCAGCAACATCCTTGGGATTTCCTTTACAGTTTAACAAAGCTGTGATTTCGCTCCACATCCTCTTCTTCGTACGTTTAGGATCTGAGTCACCTTTAAACTGCCCCAGAGCAAAGTTTAAATGACTTTCCATGAAGCCAAGGAAAGTTTGCATCTGCCACTCTGTCACTTGGTATCTGAATAATATTCAATGATTGAGTTTAAACTCACTTTGGATGAAGAAGGTCATGTTTGATTATGTAAACATAGATTACAGATTGATCAAGATAACATGAATATTGAAGCATTACATCGTATACTGCACATTTCATAATATAACCACGAGTTAATTGTTATATCACACGGAAAAATTTTGATCAACTTATAATTATTACACTTACCCCCTGAAATAGCAGTCATTATCATCCGTATGTTGCATTATTAAATTGTAAAAGCGAAGCTTCAGCAGGGAGTTACAACAAACTGTCTATATGCTTTCCTTGGCGCTTAGGTTAGGTTATGTTCCCGTGTTGTGTTTATACTCATATTGCGAACTCTATAAGGCCGCGGTCACATGGATACGGAATTGGCCAGCGGAACGTAATTTCGGTCATGGCGGAACAGAAAAGCACATGAGAGTGAGAGAGAGGTCCGTGGATCTACTCTCCGCAGTTACGTTCCGCTAGCTAATTCCGTATCCATGTGACCGGGGCCTTAGGCCGCACGTATTTATATTATATACAATTGAGCATATTAGGTCATGTAAACGAAATTAATGTAGTGCATATAATACCTATATAATTTTTTGCAAAATTTTGGACATTAGGTAAATCTTATCTGCTCATTTATTAATTTTAAATTTCAATGAATGTATACAACTTTTGTATTTACATTTATTTGCAACAAGTACAATAACAACTGCTTATTAAACTAAAAGACGCGTATGTCGATATCAAAAAACGGTTTTTGTTCGTTCCTAAGCGGAAATGATTTTAATTTTAAAGTGATAACTCATAATACAAATTTATAAGGTACACATTTGAGACTTTGAGTAAATCTTGATGAATATTATTATTATATTACAAATGACCTATTTGGAACTAAAAATTCCACAATACAAAGCTATATCAAATAATAACGCTTCCATGTCAACTACAGCGTTGAATCTGACATTTGTTTGAAGATATTTTTAAGCTCTGTCAAGCATTTTCATAATTGAGCATCACTTGCTTCTCTACATTTTTGATCATTTATGAAAATTTCTTTCATGTCTTTCAGCTCTTTCACACAAGACTGTAAGGTTTCATCAACCGATTGCACAGCGTCGACTGCTTCATAAGCTGCAGAAGCTAATTTCCCTGCAAACAAAAGTGTTTTACAGATAACAATAGCAACACTATTATATTGCGGAGCATTACCTCTTTTCCTTTTTTTAGCGCTGATCGATTGAAGCTGCTCGTTGCTTTTATGTGTACCATCTTCTTGTTCCTCGACTGACATGTCCACTTCTCCTTGTAGAGATCGTACTCGACTAACTAGGTGTTGCTGCGTGGGATGTTGCGGGGCCATGACAGGTGATTGCACGTTCTCTAAATATAAATAGAAAGGAATAAATTGTGTTCGTCGATGGGCAAGTGCAATTGTAGTTTACTCCCACAAAAAAGTTATATCTGTGACGTGGATGTTCATGAAACAAGTTCGACGTGTGCCATGAAGATTGGTGGATGATTTTCGAATTTTCTGACCCTGACCTTTTGTTATACATACGTACTTTTTCAACTTCTGGCTTTTCTTAGTTAGTGGTATCATGCAATTCCACCAGGAATACACTCAGGAATCATGAGGATAATATAGGTGCTGGAGGCATATTTCAGTCAAACGTGTGAATGGAATACATGTACACACTAAGGAAAAAGTGTAAAAATTAACGAAAGAAAGTATCACTTTGCAAGTTTTGTTTGCATGAGAATGGGGTATACGCAAAAGGTCAGGTTACGTACGGTTTTTTCCCTGACATTAAATTACCAAGTCAATGGATTTCAAATGCAATTCCAAGCACACTATAAGGATCAACCATTTTTTATTCACTATCCAGTGCTTGGAGAAATGATCCTGGAAGATCTAGTCTTGGCTTCTGACCACATAGTGAGCGACAGAGAAAAAACTTATTTTACTTACTTCATTAACTGTTGCTGGTAACAGGTACAAGGTACGCTTTTGGAGAAAACATGAATTTTCATCAATTTTTAAATAGATCGTCGCATTGTGTTAAACGGCAGAAAAAACGTCTTTTGCATCTTGGGCACAAACATAAAAAAAACTCACCTTCAGGCGAGATTTTTTTACTTTGGGCCCATGAAGCCAAAAAAAAATACTGTGTTATAAGTGAACAAGTTTTGTATCTCAAAATTTCAATATTGTACTCACTGGTTTTTATTGTACAGCTCTAACTGTTTCCTTGGGGAAGTAGGTGATGTTTACAATTACCTTTTGGGAGCAAACAAGCATCAATTTCCCACATTTGTTCGCTCGTGTCATATTGACTTGCATGCTGATGAAACAAATTCGATGTGGACGATAAGGACCAGTTGGTAACATTATTAAATTGTGAGATTCAAGTATTGTTCCCTTACGACAACAGATCTATTATCAAGTACTTAGATACTTAATTGTAGAAGATCGCACAACCTACAAATCGGTGAACAGACGTGTCCTGCAGCATCCTTGTAGGTAGATCGGTCTGCGGCTCGTCCACTTGCCCCAATGATGCGTCATGCACCTCGAAGTCAGAGTCCAGCTCAGTATTAATCTGTCGAAGGCTATAGCTTTAACAAATATATAAATGATATTAAATATTAATTTAATCACAAGACATGACATGCCATTGCAAGATACATAAGGTTGGTGTCTTTACATCTCGGGCACTAATGGTAAGTTGGACGGGAGCAGATCCGACAGACAATTTTGCTGCCTTGTTACAATGCTTTGACAATTACCATTCAGCATGATCTCATTCGACTCCTTCACACCAGCCCATTCGTCGGGTGCCAACTTGCTTGTTGCTATCGGTACATTTGTTATTGCTGATAGAATAATAGAGGTACCTGAATTCACAAGAGCCGAATCATTTTTCTTCATCCAATCTTTCACAGACTACAAAGCACGTAATTAATAAGTAAAATTATTGTTTATCAGACTGCTACCAAAGAAATTGCATATATCCTACCCGTTGCCAGTCTACTATTTCTCTGTGTGGTGGTCCCATTGCATTCAACGTACTTGTCAAAATCGACCAGTCCTCACCAGGAATGCAGCTCGTCATTTGAGGATGCTCTTTTATGTGTTCAAACAGAATCTTTTTCTGATTTGCGTTGGGACATTTTCGAATCCTGAAAATAAAGTAATCGTTATTTACTATTTACGGCAAAATATTCCGAGATAACGAGTTGGTATATAACCTATAAGTCTCACACGAAGACAAACTATTTTCATAGACAATATCAAAATATATTTTTACCTTCTTTTCCCCCCGGTGGGAACATTCATCATTATGATGAACCGTAGTTACTTTTGCCGCAGTACTTATGTAACAAATACTTAAAGAATTAAATAAAGCTAAGTGGTGAAACTTTCTGCGTAAACGTGATTGAAACGACGTGTGTAGGTACGTAGTGAGTATACATAAGGCGTGTTCTCAGTATAACCCATCTCTTGTGTTTGCTGCGCAACACAGAACTCCGCCATGTTTGTACAATATAAGAGAAACGCATGTGAAGTAGACAAACATGGCCGGACCTTGGCATCGACGACTTGACAATGAATATAATTGGTCGATTGTCAAACAGCATTCGGAAAGATGCGCGTGGATGCACATCTTACTGACTTACTGTAACATAAAATGATTTCTATAAAAGCCGGAATCCGCCCGGCATACACTGCCGTACGTAGGCAATAGTATACATTGATAAATAGCATTATGATATAATAATACAATTTTATGGTTAGGGAACTGTTATACAAAATAATTCATAAATTTTTTTTTTGTCTTACATGGTTATAGGCAACAAGATGTTATTGTTGAAAATACACTTTTGATCAATTTTTTTTTGGGTTTTGAACTCATTTTTCATTTTTTAATCACCTTGTTTGCTGTACTGCTGATGAGTACAATCATCTTTTGCAGATTCTCTAAATAGATTGCATGTTGATGAAGGCGATCCAGAATTTTGTTTTTTAATTGTAATAAAACGTGCCTGATGTCATCCCAATAGCTTTGTTTGAACTTCTCACCTGCGATTTGTAAGAATTCGAGTTACAAAATGCATAGGTATATGTATGTATGTATGCATGTATATGTACGTGTATTTTTTTTAGGTTATAAATGCTTCGATGATAGTATTTTACTACATTAACATATCGGAACAACATAAAATTATAAAAAAGATTAATTGGGTACATACAAATTCCTTCGTTTCATAGTATTCTTATTAACACCTTGTACTAGCGGACTATTTAGAACGTTAATTAACAAGTAATGTTAAAAGATTATGTGTATGCTTAAACTGAATAGCAGTACTACCATACACAAAAATTTGTTTTGGTTAATTGGGTTAATTTGTATGTGTGTATGTGTGTATGTGTGTGTGTGTGTGTGTGTGTGTGAGTGTGTTTTTAGAACTGTATATATCAGTTGCATGCTACTTACTTTCCTTCAATATGACATAAATTTCATCAATAATAGCTACAGAGCTATAGGTTCTCTGTCGCCTTGCCTCTTTTGTCTCCGTCAAAATTCGAATGATATCTAACGAAGTCATACATAGATCGCCAAGAGTTATTGCTGTCGAAGTAACTTTTACGTTGAACCTACGACCTAGAATATTATTGTAAGCTGAAGTCGGAAGCCCCCCGTTTGTTTTTGTATAGAAATTATTATTCTGTACAATATTAAAGATGACATGAGGGACTTTAGCTTAGCATAAACTTATTAATAGATTTGAAACTTGCACAAAATAAATTTAAAGTCAAGACCTTTCAAATGTTATGCAAATGAATTCGGGTCAACGACCAAATTATTATGAAAAACGGGATTATTGTTAACGTTAACATGTAGCCTTTTAGGAGACAACATCCAATTGTCGATAATTTCGGAATGCATATATGTACATCAATAACATGAGTTTTTATCGATAAATCGATGTTTAACATCCAAGAATAACACTTAGTTGAATTATATCAACGATAAAAAATAAAAGTCAGAAAAAAAAAACTGTTTTTTTAATTAGTTACCTTGAAACGCTGAGCGAAATGCATTGATTTACTTTTATAGTGGTCTATGCAAAATAAATGTGCTCCCCACACTATCGACACATTAAGCTCGCTCAGGCCACCTTTATTATGCTAATCAAACAGATTTATTTATTACCTGAATTTAGAACACTTGCGTTTTCACTCTCATCCGTTATCAAAAGCGAATGTTGCGTTTCCTCATCAGGTATTCCAATGCACACGACTTGCGTTTTGTTAAACTTGTCTGTGACAAAAATTAATTATAAGCCTACTTAGTCAATGTAAATTTTTAGTTGGATGTGAATGACGAATATTGAAATTAGTTTATTTGTTGGTTTCCAGTCCCTTTTTTTGATACAAATTTCCTGTAAAGCTGGCTGTCGCAAAATGTCTGAAAAAAAAAATCTAAGTAGCTATGTCTTTATTAGTTTAACCTATAGTTCTAATAGGTATTAGATTATTTACCCTAATCCAAGCCTGAGTTGTTCGGACAGGGCCAAGGGTGTTTAAAATTTTGGTAGCATCAACCCACAAAGAGTAACCACAGCTTGTCGACCAATTGACCATTAGAGGATTTCTTACAATCAAGTAACGCAATTTTTCTCTTTGCGTCTCATTTGGTGATACAATAATTTTCCTTTAAAGAGGAAAACAATTCTAGAATCTTATTAGAGTAGAGTAAGAGTATTGATTCTTGTTAGGAAGCTACTTTAATTATATGTATTCTTACTTGTTTTCCATCACAACAGATTGTGTTACACTTTGCTGCAAAACGAAATGTGACTTATGACTCGGAAACAACGTGGATGAGACTGACAGGTGAGAGACTTGACAGATGACTATACAGTGCCATGTCTATGCTATTCATATGTCTATACATACATACACACATTATACGTAGGCTCAAATCCTCTAATGCCTCGAATCTTTCGTGACCCGGAACAATTCGCTTCTCCACATATACGCGCACACACACATATATATATGGGGCATTCTTTTTAATATTTACCCCCCCCCCGCTGTCCAAAAATGGAAGCATCTAAAAAATTATTAAAAAATACTTTTTTTTAGCTTAAAGCCTGTAGTTTCCGATTGTAAGTGGCTTTTTCCAAAAATAAAACAAATGGCGGCTGATTGTATGACTGAAATTGTCCGTAAAGTCCGAAAAAAATGTAAAAATCAGTTTATATCATAGAACCTCATCATTTTACAGGCCTAAGAATTATAAAGATATATAGTTTTTTGGTTGTTCCAGAGAAATTATGTATCACCGTCGTATTTTAAGGTCATACTATGGTTCTAACCTCAAAAAAAAGCTATAA